>QANW01001876.1:594158-683046 GCA_003254865.1 Dryas drummondii | reverse complement strand
TTTAAAAAAAAAATTTAAAAATAAAAGTTTTTTTTTTTTTTTTTTTTGCCATGAGGCCATAGATCAATGTTGAACCGATCATGATTCATTAATGACATGTTTACTAATCCGTAATCGGATTAGGAGGAATTGGATTGATAAGGAATTTGATTGAGAAGGAATTGGATTGAGAAGGAGTCAAAATCTGGATTCTCATTGAAGCTGTTTACTAAATTATCTGAAATCAGAGTAGAAATGATACCAATTCCATATAAGTTGTTTACTAATTCACCGAAATCGGAATTGAAACCAATTTGATTACTAAAATGTCCTTGTTTTAAATAAATTATTTTATATGCTAGTGAATGGGCAAATTTGGAATTATAGAAATAATGTGAGGGTATCATAGGAAAAAAAGTTGGACTCCTGATGGGTTGTTTATCCAGGAATCAGAATACCTCCCTCCACACAAGAATTCAATTCCTCTAATATAAAGAGTTGAATTCCTTATATCATGTGCGCCCTACTTGTATTTTTATTTTCATATAGCTAGTAAACACATGAGTATCCCGTAATCGGAATCTAATTCCTTATTTTAATTCTAATTACAGATTAGTAAACATGACATGTGTATTTGTAGGATTAATGCGCCATTATTAGTCCTAGAGACGACGTCGTATTCCCAAATAGTTAGGCCCTTGCCTCGACTAAGATTTTATCCTCCCTCTCTTTTCTCTCTCGCTCACCCTCCAACTAGGGCTTGGAGTGAGACGTTACTGACCTTAAACCCAGGCAGCGTTGCGTTCTCAGAGCAAGAAGAAGAAGAAGAAGAAGAAGAAGAAGAAGAAGATGCCTGGGCCCACCGTAGAGATGGAGCCAGTGGAGCCACAGTCACTGAAAAAGCTCAGTTTCAAATCCCTGAAGCGAACTCTCGATCTCTTCTCTCCCGTCCATGGCCAACTCGCCCCTCCTGACTCCGAGAGGTACCACCATTGATTTATTTATATTTTTCTTAAAATCTCCTGAAAATTTATATGCTAATTTATATTTCATTTTTTATTTTGCAGTAAACGAATTCGCATGAGCCACAAGGTTAGTGAATTTTTGTTTTATTATTTTTGCTCTTTTATAAACTGTGAAATTATTATTAAATTGAAGTAAACATTGCATTAAAATGAACACTTTGATTGGATTCTTAGATAAGCGTAGAGTATGGAGGAATTGAACCCACGGCTAGTCAAAAACCCCCTCGTCGGGATGATTCTGATGCACTGAATCGTGGTTCCGGGCCTTCCAATGCCCTTGCCCTTCCAGGTATTGCTTGTAACCCTATAATAATCCATTTTATGAAAACTACTATTGCATTGACATCGGTTAATTGTGCATAACTTGATGAAACAATTTTTTATGATTCTCAAGATTCCGGAAAATTTGGATTTTATTGTTGTTTGTTTTTCTGTTATTATTGTGGCTGTAAATATATACTCTGAATCTAATTTAAGTAGGAATATTCAGTGTATTCTTGTGGAGAAATTACATATATTTTGGGTGTTCTTTATTGACATTGTAACATGCCAAAAAGGTTTGCTTGGATATACATCTAATATCTTCCTTGTCATGAAGATTCTAGGGAGTCAAAGACGGAAGGAGCTCAAAATGCTTTGGTTGTCGGTCCATCTGCCCCAAAGGCACAGTGAGTAGTCTCTTGCTCTCTCAGTTTACTATTCTTTTATTATCTTCATGGATGGTCTATGGGGGCAGCAATGGTTTCTCATGTGTTTATTTTATCTTTTTTGTACATATATTGACTTGTTCTGCTTCCCATATATATATGAATCAAAGCAGCTGGGTTAAAGGTTTGAATCATGTTTGAGAACTATATAAGGGAATTATGAAATTTGGAAGACTCCTTGTTCTAACATTGCTGGATGGAAAATAGGTTATTATGATTTATTGTACTGGGGACATCTTTGATTTGGAGTGAATTGTGATAATCATGTTCTTGTTTATTGCCAGGAATGATATTGGCATTTCCGGGAGAGGCACTTTAGTTGTTTCTGCTCCAGGGTCATCTGAAAGGTTTGAGCTTTGCCCTCTGATTTGTTTTATGCCCTTATAATGTATGAATTAAACTAGTGATTTGCTTTCTTCAGTTGGATTTTTCACTCCAGACTACAGTTCATGTTTAGTAGCTTTCATCACCTGGGATAAGTAGTGTTTGTATATTCTTTGTGAAAAGAAGCATATCTATAACGTTCAGGTTTAAATCTTCTTAGGAATTTTTGTTAGCAATATACAACACCAATCCAAAAAAATCAAAGCATTAGATATGATTGAAGAGTCAGTGTTTGCTACTGTGGTAATTTTGATGTTTTGGCATTGATCTGAATTCATTGGTTCCAATCCCTTTGAATTGGCTGAATACTTTTCCATCATTTTACTTTAATTGCATTGCCTGGCATCTGCATGCATTATACAGTGAGTAGGGTTAGACTCGTCTTGGTACTGTATTCTGTGCTTCCTAGGTGTTGTAAGATTGAAGTTTTTATTAGCTTTTCTGGCTGAGATATTATAGGCCAATTGAAGATCCTACACATTACAAACTTCATGAAGCTCTCTACCATATTCTTGCATTTTCTTAAATCTTGATAATACTATCAAGGAAAACATAGTCCAATTTTCACTTCATCTGTTACTTCTTCTTTTCTATAGGAATTCATCAACATCAGCTATAATGGAAAGAATTCCCAGCAGATGGCCTCGTCCTGTTTGGCATGCTCCATGGAAGATCTACAGGGTAAGAATAATGGAGTTTTTTATTTTAGACAATTAGGTGCAGCAGGGAAAGTGGGGTGGGGTTTTATTGTCTGAGTAACTTGGAAATTCTTATTAGATTGAAATGCTTGGGAACCAAGATGGGAATTCTTGTTACACGAGTGCTAGTTTCCATTTTTATTGTCCTTGGTTTGGCTGTTTCTTGTCTGGCCTAGTTTCTATTTTGATTGTCTTGGTCTGGTTGTTTCTTGTCTAACAAGTTGATAAGGCTGGCCTGCACCTCTTGCTGCATGAACTTGAGTTGCATGCACTTACTATTATGCTAAATGTTGCTTACATGCCATCATCAAATTGTTCCATTTGATCGTGTAGGTTATTAGTGGCCACTTGGGATGGGTACGATCTATTGCCTTTGATCCAAGTAATAAATGGTTTTGTACTGGCTCAGCAGATCGCACAATCAAGGTATTGAACATTATGCTTCATTTGCCCAAGTTGGTTTGTCTGAGTTGCCTTATGTGTTGATTTTATGTTGTCAGAGAAACTTAAGTTTTCCCCTTCCCCCTTCCCCCTTTTTCTGTTTTATTTTTCTATTCTCTCAAGAACTCTTCTTAGACCCATTTGTTTTTTTTTTTCCTCTGGTCTTTTAATGGGTTGTGATTGTTTTAAATTTTGGTTGATCAGATATGGGATGTAGGAACTGGGACGCTACAGCTTTCACTGACAGGACATATTGAGCAAATACGAGGTTAGTTTCTCTTGAATTATTGCTGGTGGCATTGCTTGCTTTTGGCTAACCATTTGGTTAATGACTGTTTTGGTAACAATAAGTGCTTTGGTTTTTGCAGGCCTTGCTGTTAGCAGCAGGCATACCTATATGTTCTCTGCTGGTGATGACAAACTAGTTAAATGCTGGGACCTTGAACAGAACAAGGTTAGAACTTCTATTAAATCAACTGTTTCAGATCATTGCTCTATCTAAGTCCTGTAAGTAATGCTGGTTGTTTGATCATATAACTTGTGCAGGTTATCCGTTCATATCATGGTCATCTAAGTGGTGTTTACTGCTTGGCTCTTCATCCCACTCTTGATATTTTACTTACTGGGGGGCGTGATTCTGTATGCCGGGTATGTAATTTATCAGTTTAGTAGAAATCACATCCTGCAATAATATGGATGAAGTACTCTTAGGGACTGAGCAAAGTGATTTTTGTAATTTGCATCAGAGTGGTAATACCTATGCTTTGATGTAATAACATTTTCAGGTTTGGGATATTCGTACCAAGATGCAAGTTCATGCATTGTCTGGGCATGACAACACAGTTTGCTCAGTTTTTACTCGACCAACGGTATGAACATCTTTTTCTGTTGTGTGTTCTGTTTTCTTAATGGTATTATGGTTGTAGTGCAGAGTATGCATGCAGACAAGTTCATACAATTCATAGTAGTAACTTATATTCCTTCTGGTGTCATTGTTAGATGATTTGGATTCAGGGCAATTTTTTTTCCTTTTTAAATTTTGGGCTGGATTTCTACTTTCTCCCATCTGTCATCCTTCAGTCTTGCATCATTTATTATAGAATTTGAACCCTGTTATCCTTGGATCTCATATCTTATCTATAGCACACCTAATATGCAAGTAGCATAAAATTGAATTGATTGGCACTCTGAATTTCTACTTTTATGCTAAACATTCAACCACGGTGGTTACATTTTTCTGGATGTGTGTGTGTATTTTTTTTTTTAAAGTTAGATATCTATTTCTGGATGTGCTTTTTATGGTTAAAATGGGCATCGTTCTTATATTTCCAGGATCCACAAGTTGTTACTGGCTCTCATGATACAACCATCAAGTTCTGGGACCTTAGATATGGTAATTTTTGTTCTGTAATCAATTGAATCTCAATTCGGTGTTGGTATCTCCTTTCTTTTCCCTTAAATATCAATTTACACTCCTTGCAGGAAAAACAATGTCAACTCTCACACACCATAAGAAATCTGTGCGTGCAATGGCACAACATCCTAAAGAGTACGTACCAGTACATGTACTTGTTACGTAATGTATAATGACTTATTCTTCTTGTTTGGATTATTATGCTCCCTTAAATTATATTTTCTGCTATTGTTTCTAATTGTGTTCTGTTGTCCAGGCATTGTTTTGCATCTGCATCAGCTGACAACATTAAGAAATTCAACCTTCCAAAAGGGGAATTTATGCACAACATGCTGTGAGTATTTGAATGAACTGAATCTTTAGATATGTGATTCCTGGAATTATGGATTTGCAACTTGCTCTTTTTCCCTATTTATATCATTATTTGTTATACCATTAATAAACTATATGAATTCTCTAGTGAATTTTGTTATTAATAATTTCCAAAATCATTCGTTGTTTTTGAGCAGCTCTCAGCAGAAAACCATAATTAATGCGATGGCTGTCAATGAGGAGGGAGTTATGGCCACTGGAGGTATGAATTTTTACCATATTAGCTCTCAACATTAGTACTGTTTTTTTTTTTTTTTTTTTCTTTTCATAGAAATTTGGTAATTCTGAACTTTTGTCCCTTGCCTATTGAAGGTGACAATGGGAGTTTGTGGTTTTGGGATTGGAAGAGCGGTCACAATTTTCAGCAATCGCAAACAATTGTACAGCCTGGTATATTTGTTGAGCCTTATTTTTTTTGTGTTTTTCTTTTCCCTACTTTGGGGCTTGGCTCTGTAGCAAGGAGGGAGGCTAACAATAGAGATGCTTAATTACAGGTTCACTGGATAGTGAAGCTGGTATCTATGCTCTTTCCTATGATGTCACTGGTACAAGGCTTGTTAGTTGTGAAGCTGACAAGACGATCAAAATGTGGAAACAAGACGAAAATGCCACTCCAGAAACTCATCCTCTCAATTTCAGGCCCCCAAAAGATATCCGACGGTTCTAGTGTTGATCCTCCTCTGCTGTTTCCCTGCTCGGTGATGTGTAATATTGTTTCACAATGATCCAATGTGATATTATTGTTTTAGTATGATGTGCCTGAATTGGATTTAGAAAGAATTTTTGTCAAGCACTAGAAACTTTTGCTGTTTATAGTGAATTAGTGAATTTTATTTACTTCTAATCATCTTTATGTGACTCACTTGGTTGGCTGCGAATGATTCTTAATTTAACGATGGCAATTAAGCTTCCATATCAAAATCATGTTTTGGATCTGCTTTGTAGTTGATGCAACTTATCAATGTGGCATCGTGTGACTGGTTGATTAGATCTTGGCTGTTGATTTTACGCCAAGATTGTCCCAAGCCAAGAAATCATACAAGCTTTCAAATTTGCCCTTCTTTTCCAGCAACTTATTTTTGTTTCAACTTCCAAGGATGATTGAAGGATTAAAGTCCTGTGTGTTTCCCCGGCCAAAAATAAAATAAAATTCCTGTGTGTTTCTGAAAACTCAAAACTGCCTTGTGTTTAAAAGAAAAATATTCCTAATTTTTTGGATTGGAACTTGTGATATTAAGTGTTTAATTTTCAGATGGTCCACGTGTCCAGCCACAGCCAACAGGCTCCTTTGCTTCAGATTCAATGTTGGTTTTTTATCAATCTGTTTCCAAATGCACTGTGTATATATATCGTTGAGTTCAATGAGCAAGCTTAATTAATGCCCCTCCTGGCGGTTCAAGTAATGCTGCATTGCCTTGAGAATAAATTTACAATCTTTTTTTTTTTTTTTTTGCTTTTAAAGCTAAACCTTAACTTGTGCAATTTTCGCTCTTTCTTTGCGGTTGCTCCAATTGTTGCATTTTCTTTTTCGTAATTAATGGTTTGTGCATGTGGCAGCGCTTAAACACTGTTTCCTTCCTTGAAGAGAAGAAATGATTTAAGGTTAAGGGACATTAATCACCTTCTATTTAGCTTTTGAAAATCACCTTCTACTGGTTGAATTGGGCTACACAACTATCATTGAAGTATTAGAGCCAACTTAGACACTATTAGGAAAATTTTCCTTGTGCAACTATCACCTATCATATAACCAACGCACCAACGAATTGAATGGAGTTACACAATTATCGATTTATCGTTGAAGTATTAGAGCATTGCATACAACTTTTATCTAATAATATGATGATGTGACCAACACACGAATCAGTAAATGTGAGAATATATTACACACAAGAATTTCTTCACCGTTGAATCATGGCCCAACTGGTACAGTTGGCATTTTTAGTCATCTCTTGGTGATGCCACGTGGTGTGCTCTGAAGGTCATTGGGTGGTATATCACTATATCTTGTGTGAATTTTGACCAATTCACTACTAGTTTATTCCCCATCACTCGGTTGGTGAGAAACGACAAAACAGCTGTCTGTAAGAGCATGGGGAATAGAGGGAAGGGGTTGAGGAAATAATTACTTAATTAAAATTTAAATCCAGTCAAATTATAATTATATACTTACCAAACATTACGTTATACCTTTCCATAGCTGTTAGACCCTAGACAACAATATCTAATCTAGGGACCAAACTAAAAATTAGCAGGTAATCCCCAAGTCCAATCCCATTGCCTAAAAAGCCCAATCACACAGAGATGCACGCGCCCACCACGCGCCTTGGAACGATTATACGGCCAAATTTCATGCATGAAAGTCCCCATGTACCGACCACTTCGACCCAAAAATTGCTCTCCCTGCCCACATATCCACTCCCTCCATTTCTCTCTCCCTCTCTCTCTTTCTCTCTCTAAATCCCATGCTGCCCAGCTTTTTCTTTTTCAGTTTCAAGCTTTCTAGCCACCACCTTCAAAACCCAAATCTTAATTTTCCCAAGAAAATCTAATCAAAACTCAGATATACGTACATACATACATACAGACTATTGGGAAATAATGAACCACTCCGACCAGTTGGTTCACAGAACCCACACAACCCAACAAGCTCACGATGATCATCAAGTACAACAACAACAAGAACCAATTCTTGAACGACAGAATCATAAGCCTCCCAATCTCCTCCAAAAGTTTTCCGAAAACCCAATTCGCTACGTGCTCCGCGAGCAACGCCTCGTCTTCGTCCTTGTCGGCGTCGCCATAGCCACTCTCTTCTTCAACACCTTCCCCATAACAAACCCAGAACTCGCATCGATAGAATCATCATCACCATCATCACTCCAGAACCCGACCCGAGACCCGGGTTTCGTATCCGGGTCGGGCATCCCCACCCGCCGGGTCCTCTACGAGACCACGATCAACGTGGGCGGGAAAGTGCCGCTAGGGATTAAAAAGAAGAACCTGCGGATTGTGGTGACAGGTGGGGCCGGGTTCGTGGGCAGTCACCTTGTGGACCGTCTGATCGCTCGGGGTGATAGTGTGATTGTCATTGATAATTTCTTTACGGGTCGGAAAGAGAACCTGGTGCACCACTTTGGGAACCCGAAGTTCGAGCTGATTCGACACGACGTCGTTGAGCCGATTCTGTTGGAGGTTGACCAGATCTACCACTTGGCTTGCCCTGCCTCCCCTGTGCATTACAAGTTCAATCCGGTCAAGACCATTATATCCTTTCTTAATTTAGCTTCATTATTTTTTAATTAATCTACTTGCTTAGCATTTAGCATGCATGCAATCAATGACTCATTTTACATAATCCAAAAAAATCTTTAATTAATCTACTTGCTTACCAATTAGCATACATGCTATCAATGGCTCATTTTATATAATCCAAAAAAAACTAAACTATCATAGTATATTTTATTTGTCTATCTTTCTTATTTATTATGTCATGTGTTGATTGAAATAAACGTATAAAATGTATATATCTATTACATTAAAATTTTACTCTGACATAAAAATGAAAGGAGAAATTTTGGGGTCCTTGATTGTTTGTGTGAGCGTTCACAAGACAAATGTGGTGGGCACACTGAACATGCTGGGACTGGCTAAAAGGGTGGGTGCACGCTTCTTGCTGACAAGCACCAGTGAGGTGTACGGCGACCCCTTGCAGCACCCACAGGTTGAGTCCTACTGGGGCAATGTCAACCCCATCGGTGTAAGGAGCTGTTACGATGAGGGCAAGCGCACAGCAGAGACTTTGAGCATGGACTATCACAGAGGCCTTGGCATTGAGGTCATATACTATATATATATATATGCCTTGTTTCACCTTCTAATTCAATTAAGACTCCAAATGCAATATATACAATGTTGTGCAGGTCAGGATTGCTCGGATTTTTAATACTTATGGACCACGTATGTGCATCGATGATGGTCGTGTTGTTAGCAATTTCGTAGCTCAGGTCAGCTTTCAATTTCATGACCATATTTTTGTTGTCCTACAAATCTGATGTGTCTAATATGAATAAATTATGCAGGCATTGAGGAAGGAACCATTGACAGTTTATGGTGATGGCAAGCAAACCAGAAGTTTCCAATACGTTTCTGACTTGGTACATTTCTTTCTTTATATCTTGATCTTAGTGGTCCAAATACACCAGTACCTTTGTGGTGAAACAGCGATGGCTCGATCTTTTGGAAATGACAGTAGTGATTTTAGTCCTCAATAGTCTCACTATAAAATGAAGGTTGGTTGGGGGTCTCTCTATACATGTCCTTCTGTGTCCTTAAACATTCTACAGAATTGTTCACAAAGAGACAACTAGCAATTGTCCTCTTTCAATCATGATCTGATCATAATTAGAGGCCACCACTAGCTGTATTCAGCACATTTGGTAATTTCTGCATTTGGCTAAGATGCTTCTGCAGTTCTTAAAGCTAAAAGATACTTCTGCATTGCTGAAAGGGGTTTTACCCCTTTTTGTTTCATGCTTATTGCTAAAAACCATTTAAAGTGCTAACATAGTGTTATAGCAATCAAGGTATATGATTGCTTTTAGAATTCTTCCTCTTTGTGTGGCTTAGAATGTGGGGAAGGAAAAATTCTTGAGCAAATGAATACGTACAACGTTCCTCTCATAGTCTTATAGTCATTCACTGCGTTCTGGTCACCTGATCAATTATTGTGAGAGAAACGTAATCAATTATACACACGAGAATTTCTCACCGGGTCAATTTGTGTTAATTGTGTATGCATGTTGATAGGTGGAGGGTCTTATGAGGCTGATGGAAGGAAATCATGTGGGTCCTTTTAATCTTGGCAACCCTGGTGAATTCACCATGCTAGAACTAGCTCAGGTAATTAATTATATTCATCGACTATGAAATCATACACACAACTCTACAACAACAAGAAGAAGAAAATAAACCAAGTATAGTGAGGCTGGTTTGGTTTTGTGCAGGTTGTACAGGACACAATAGATCCAAATGCAAAGATAGAGTTCAGGCCCAACACAGAGGATGACCCACACAAGAGGAAGCCAGACATTTCAAAGGCCAAGGAGCTTCTTGGGTGGGAGCCTACTGTGTCCCTCCGCAAGGGCCTCCCTCTCATGGTTTCTGACTTTAGACAGCGTATATTTGGGGACTCAAAGGACGGTAATGGAGGTTCTCAAATGTAGAATAATTTTCACATATGTTGATGAACAAAAGGAGAAGAAAAAAAGAAAAATAGATGTGGGAAATTAAGTTAGAATAAAAGTGAATTTCTCATGATCAGTAGCTATCTGTGATGTTTCTGAGTTGCTCCTTAGACAGGAATAAATCTTGGCATGAGGCATAATATGCCAATGGAATATTATTCTGAAAATGGTATAGGGATCAAAATTCTTTTGTTCTTCTGCATTATTTATTTTCCATATATTTTATTTTTCTTGCCAAAAGTATATGCACATTAGCATTAATTATTTAGTCATTTGGCACACAGAATCAAGTAAGAACTTCCTCCATGTACTGCAGCAATCCAAGCAAAGACTGGTATTTCCATTGCTAATGCTATGCACTATTAAGTGGATGCTTAGTGCATCTTAAAGAACAATTTAATGTTATATACTAAAACACAGCCTAGCAAGTTGGGCATTATATGCTTTCATAATGAAACAAAAGTTGAGCTTGCATTTTAATCAACTGGGTTGTTCATCTTTACGTCTAGTCGAGTTCTCCTCAGCTCCAACACATCGGGGACAGATTGAATACACAATTGAGCATGGCATTCCAAAGTTGTTGGTTTGTCATTTTCTTCATTTAAAGCAGAAGGCAAAAAAATAAAAATTATTATTTTATATTTGTGTTGAAATTACTTCTTGTTAAAACTCCTATATGCCAAGAAACATGGTATCAAATTAAGATTTGGTTTGACGAGTGATACCAAATTAGACTTTTACCATACATGTGATGCAATCCCTTTATTTGGAAAAAAATTATTTTGTATAGGCCACGTGTTGTAATATGAATAGACGATGAGTTTTTATTTTGAATTCTATACGGTAACACTACGTTATCATGTCACGTGGTGTTTCGATCACACATAATAATTTCTTTCAATTTTGGGAAAGTTTTATTTTCTTTATTGCTTTTCTTGGTGCCCAAGTTTACCACATCCTATCCTTCACTAGCCTCATTCAGATTGATGGTCATATATTAGAAAGTTTAAGAAGGGAGATGGTGGTTTCGAGTCTATTGTAGGCCGAATGGAAGTCTTAATAGTAAGTTTAAAATGGGAGATGGTGATTTCAATTTTCAAGCCTATTGTAGATCGAATGGAGGTCTTAACAGTAGATAATTGGTTTTTTTTTGTTATATCAGAGAGAATTTAGTCTCTCAGATGTTGATGTTGGTTATGACAGTTCAATGGAATTGAAAATGGATTAGATTATGGGACAGAGTTGTTAAGATGAATGAGGGATGAATTCTGGTTGGGTCTATGCAACATTGGGAAGCCTATGCAATATTGGGCCTGAGCCAACCCAAGGTATTACCAAACCCACAGCCCGTTTAACCAAGGAAATTACGAAAGCACCCTCACTAGGATTGTCCGACCATTAACACTATCCCTAGCAACGAATTTCATTCCCTTAAACCTGTGCAGACTGTGCTCCTCTCAGCTCAACACAAACCTCGCTCCCCTCTCTCTCTCTCTCTCTCTCTCTCTCTCTCTCTCTCACTCATCGTATTGCCCTAGACTATAAGCCAGGTCCGTACCTCTCTCTCTCTCCTACTGCTTGTGATATTTCATTTTTTTATTATTATTATTATTTTTTTTTGGATTTTGGGGCTGTTTGATTTGAGTGTGTTTTTGTTCGAATTCTATAGAAGTGGTTTTTTTCTCGATAATATTACCTGAATTTGTTTTTTATTTTTTATCGGTGTGAAAGAGGAGCATTTACTGAATTTCTTTTAAAGCGTTTAGGGTTTTGGCATCTCCGTTTTGTACTGTGGTTTTCACTATAGTCTTCCATTAATGGATCTTGGTGGACTTTAAGGGTCAATCTGTTAAGTAACATGTGATGAATATTTGATGCAGTCTGTCTTTTGAAGCGGTTCGTCACTCTTGATACCCCTGAGCTGTTACTTGATTACTTATCGAAGCCGAAGGATCCATTTTGAGCTGTCGCAATGTCGAGGAAGGGTTTGATGGAGCAAGACCTCAGTAGGCTGGATGTAACTAAGTTGCATCCACTGTCCCCTGAAGTTATATCTCGTCAGGCCACTATAAATATCGGTAAGCTTAATTCCGATTATCTTAGTGCTTTTAAGATTATTGTGGTCATCACCCTTAAATGATTTAAACATCAAATTTTGTTGCTTAGTTTGTATATGCCCTGATTATGCCATCACTATTTGGATTGTGCGAGTTACCTCTCAGGAACTATAGGCCACGTGGCTCATGGCAAGTCAACTGTTGTGAAAGCAATTTCTGGTGTTCAGGTGATTAGTTGCTTCCATCTTGCATTTGATGTTGCTTGTACATTTTTCTGTTTATTTCTCTGTGGACATTGATCAGGCAAGCGTGAGTTTCAACTCTTGAGAGTGTAAAACAGTTACATTTGGTTGATTGATTGTTCTTTTTGAGGCTTCCAATGCACACTAACAGCTAAGGGAAGAATTTATTAGGAAATTTATTCTTCAATACTGATGTATTATGATTGCGGAATTAGAAAATTTAGGTGGTTGAGAATTGTCGTGCGTCTACAGCTCACTAACAATATTGGCTAATCATATCAGATAGATACAAATCATAAAAAATTTTATTCTTGTGGTGGTATGTTTACACTTCAGTTCAGCATTTAACAATGGAAACTACCTTTTAACGTGTACTATGGAGTGTGTTCTCCAGGAATGCTAATTTGTAGCATATAAGAAAATAGGGAGAATTGTGATCTTCTTCACATAGGTTTGACAGTTTTGGTTGCTATGAATACAAAGGGCATAGGGTCTTTGGTTATTGAAATTGTGGATTTATGGTATGTTTTGACTGAAGTTCCTTCATAAACTTGGGGTGTTTTGGCTACCCCCTTTTGGTGTGTACATTGTTACAAATTCTTTAATTTCACTATTGTTAAGTTACTCTACCAAAAGCTTAAGGTGATTGGATATGGGTCTAATAATGTGTATCAAATTGAATCCAAAATGACATGCACTAAAACAAGACTGGTTTGTTGGTTTGGCTTTATTTACTGATGCATATATGAGTTAATGAAAGTGCTGGTTGAGCGTGGCATGCCAGGATTTTCCTTGATAGTAAATATTATCCTGTTTAGAATAAAAAGCATCTGTTAATGGTATGCAGACTGTTCGTTTTAAAAATGAGCTGGAGCGCAACATTACCATCAAGCTTGGATATGCAAATGCAAAAATATACAAATGTGAAGATGAGCGGTGCCCTCGACCTATGTGCTACAAGTGGGCATACATTTAATGTAATTGTCTTTGATTACATTCTGCCATTTGATTAACATGTATTTGTTTTTTATCTAGGGCATATGGAAGTGGAAAGGAAGATACTCCTCTCTGTGATGTTCCTGGGTTTGAGAACTGCAGGATGAAATTGTCGAGACATGTGTCCTTTGTAGATTGCCCGGTAAGGTTTTGAGGTGATAATTTTGACACCATGTTGTTCTATTTGGCACAATATTTATGACTGCACCTGATTGTTTTGAATAAAATTAAGGTGGTGTATGCCTGGTCATCCTTGTGTCATAAGAGGTGCTGATACTTAGGATCTTCGTCAAGAGCATTTATACTTGCCTCAGATGATCTTCTTTTGTTTGTTTTACCCTTGCAAGACATTATAGTTAGTAGTGCACCAAAGTGCACTAAAATTAGTTTTTTTTTTTTCCTTGGGTTCTTGCAACCTGTTTTTTGTTGCACTTGATGTTCTTTATTAATCATTGTCAAGCTCCTTATTTTAGTTCCTGTCCATATTGTCAAAATTCGTGGGGAAACACAAAACATATTAGTTGGTAGTTTTATCTTTTGTGTTTGTTGATCTGTGAAGAAGAAATTGGTTTGGTCAACTGTCAATATGTTGATAAAAGTGCGATAATGACAATAAAAAGCGAAATTGATTTTTGTTTGTGTATATTGGATTGATTTTCTAATGACATTTTTTGAAGGATTTCATTTTATAGGGTCACGATATTCTTATGGCTACTATGCTTAATGGTGCTGCGATTATGGATGGAGCACTACTTCTCATAGCTGCTAATGAAAGCTGTCCCCAACCACAAACTTCTGAGCATCTGGCTGCTGTTGAAATTATGCGTCTTCAACATATTATTATCCTTCAAAATAAAGTTGATCTCATTCAGGAAAATGTGGCAATCAACCAGCATGAGGCAATCCGGAAGTTTATTCAGGTAAGTTCCCTTGAAGCATTTTTTGTCTGGTTTATTAGTTGTAGTCTGATGAATGATATCATTCAACATTTTGTGTACCAGGGAACCGTAGCTGACGGTGCACCAGTGGTGCCGATTTCTGCTCAGTTGAAGTATAATATCGATGTGGTGTGTGAGTACATTGTCAAAAAGATCCCCATTCCAGAAAGGAACTTTATCTCACCTCCGAATATGATTGTTATCCGTTCTTTTGATGTCAATAAACCTGGGTTTGAGGTTGATGAGATAAGAGGTGGTGTTGCTGGTGGAAGTATCCTCAGGGTATGTCTTTATTGTTGGATTTTCTCAAAAGTGTGGTCAATGTTCAAATATTTTACATTGGTGCTGTTGGCTCATTGTGTTTGAATTATTGTTATGGGTAGTGGAAATGTGCACAGCTGCTCTTGTTTTGGACCTACTAATTTGTAGACTTCTGGAAGATTGCTCAAGTAATTTGTTTGATAAATGCTATAGGTCATGAATACCATATCTGACAATTTGGTCTTGACAGGGTGTTCTGAAAGTGAACCAATTTATTGAGGTTCGTCCTGGGATTGTTGTTAAAGATGAGAGTGGAAACATCAAATGCACACCAATATATTCTAGAATAGTTTCATTGTATGCTGAGCAAAACGAGTTGCAATTTGCGGTGCCAGGAGGTCTCATTGGAGTTGGAACAACCATGGACCCCACCTTGACACGTGCTGATAGGTTAGTGGGTCAAGTTCTCGGTGAAGTCGGGTCACTCCCTGAAGTATTTGTTGAGCTTGAGGTAAGGACTTTTTATTTGGTTTTTTGGACTGTGAAGTAAATGTGTGTGTGTGGTCCCAGGATGTGATAGTGCTCCGTTCTTCTGGCATGATATTGGTTTCTAACTTTACTCTCTTTTACTTACTTTATGGGTTTTAGTAATAAATTTATTCTTTTGAATCATTTTGTTTTTTGTTTTCTCATCCTGAACTAGACAAATCTTGTTGATCAGAAATGGCTGTAGATTTGAAATGCTTTCAACTTCACGAGCTGTAGAAAACTTGTGCTGAGGATTGTGTTCTATGATTTTGCAGGTGAACTTCTTCCTGTTGAGAAGGCTTCTGGGGGTCAGGACAAAGGGCTCAGAGAAGCAGGGAAAGGTGTCAAAGCTGGCCAAGACTGAGATCCTGATGTTGAATATAGGATCCATGTCTACTGGGGCTAGGGTTATTGCTGTAAGGAATGATTTGGCGAAGTTGCAACTCACATCTCCTGTTTGCACCAGTAGAGGAGAGAAAATTGCACTCAGTCGACGAGTCGAGAAGCACTGGCGCCTTATTGGTTGGGGACAGATTCAAGCTGGAACTACCCTTGATGTCCCACCCTGCCCCATTTGAGTTTACCACACAAATTGGGAAGACAGAGCAAGAAAAAACTTGCAAGACAGCTAAAGAGTAGGGAAGATGTGGGAAGGCAGACAATTATTGGGAACCATTTTTGTTAGATGGAGAAGAAAACATTGTTTGGGTCCTTAATTTTTTTTTTCCTTTTTCCTTTTTTCTTTTTAAATTTTTTAAAATTTCTACTTTCAGCTATTTTTTCTTCGAGTTTTGGACCTAAGTCATTCAAACAGATGAGCGAGTGATTGGCAGTTATGTTAACTCTTACTCCAGAAAATGTTGTGTTCTTAATTCTTATGAAGTCTGCGTTTGATTGGAATCTTCATAGGAATGAGTGATTAACAGCATATTCAGGAGGGTAATTGGGGCCTCCTAAAGAAATTTCAAGTATTTCATATAAATTAGGTCAAGTAGTTGATAAAGAAATTTTGTTAAAAATGAGGCATTGGGATGAAGTAATGAATACTACCAAAGCTGCAAATTAGAGACCGTACACAGTTACACACACACTCTCTCTCTCTCGCTCTCTCTCTCACTCCCTAGTTTGAAACTTACACTGGATATGAATGGATTATGTCCCTCCACACGTTTTCTCTCTCAGCACCCACACTGGAAACACACTTCCACACCGCACTGTTACACTTGAAGCCACTCCCAAACGCAATTTGCCAGACCCTATCACCCCGCTTCATCTTCCCTTGTGCTTCTATGTAACTCAGCTCGTACCATATTGAAGAGGAGGACGTATTTCCATATCTATACAGAGTCATGTTCGAGGCCTCGACATCTTCTTTCCTCAACTCCAGGTTTTTCTCCATTGCTTGTATCACTCCTTTCCCTCCAGCATGAATGCAGAAATGTTCAAATGCCTTCCTAAAATTTGGTACGCGGATGCTCCTCTTCCTCCTCCCATTCCACACCTTTTGACTAAGCAACGAAAACCCATATCGAAATTGCTCCGAAACTTGCAAAACCTTTGGTCCCAGAGCACCAATGTTTGCCTTCAACGCATTCCCAGCCACATTCAGTATGTTCTTGGATATTGAAACCCCTTGTTTGTTCTCAGGGTCTGTATCCTGAAACACACAGGTATGAGACTCATCATCTTGTGCTTTGTTTGTTCTAACAAGGTGTTGCAGCTCATACTTAGCCCTTCTCTTGTCTTGGTTTCTGCTAGACATTAACATGGCTGCTCCTCCCATTCGAAACAAACAATTAGTTATCAACATGGATGGTACTTTGCCTATGTACCAATTCAAAAGCAGGGCCTCTGTGCTGACAATCAAAGCCAATGAATTCGTATGAACCCTCAGTAGGTCCTTAGCTAGACCCACTGCTATAATCCCAGCACTGCATCCCATCCCAGACAAGTTAAAATTCTTGATATTGCTTCTCATTCTGAATTTGTTAATTACCATAGTGCTGAGAGATGGTGTGGGACAAAACAAGCTGCTATTGCATATGAGTACATCAATGGCTCTTGGGTTGATGTTGTGTTTCTTAAACAAATCTGAGACCGCAGCAAACATCACTGTTGAAGCCTCTTCAATGGCGAGTGGGAGTGACTTTTTTATGGGCAAGCAGTTGAGAGATGGAGGAATACAAGTTTCCTCACTGAACCCAGATTTCTCCAAGATCTTGATTTGAAAAGCAATGCTGTCAGGATCTGTGCCGCCCAGAAGAGTATTCTCTAGGAACAAGGACATGGGTAGTCGATAAGAGTTTGGTGGCTTGTAGCAGGCGAAGTCTATTAAGTAAATTGTGGGTTTTCTCTTGCAGATAAGGTGTATGAGGAAAATGCCTGCAATTGCCACCACTGCAAAACAGAGGGTAATAGAAGTGATGGGCTGGGGGTGGATATTGAGAATGTGTTCTAGGATCATAGCCATGATTTTAGAGGGAGAAAACTGAATGGGTTTCTTTGGGTTTTGGCAATGGAGTACGTATCATTTAATTTGTCTTGGCAGAGTTTTATGGGGCATGATAAGCAGATGGAAAAGCCTGTGGGAAAAGTAATTGGAAGGGTATTACTTTCAAACAAGTAACTTAAGTCATATCTCTCTCGGTCTTTCTTATTGTTTTGCTTGGCCTTGTAGGGTCAGTTCATATTAATTTTCTATTTGATAATAACTGAAGCGTATCTTAACTTCTTAACAAACTTGCTTTCATCCCAATCCTATTTTCCCAATAAAAGGTGACGGCTGTTGGTGGTTAACACAACGGATAACAAAGTAAACACATGGCTTTAATTTATTACTTACTTGGCAGATAATACTGCTTCATAATTGTGAAAGGAGTTGTGCAATTAATCTGAATTAATATCCCAATTAACCTCCGTTATCAAACATGGAGTTCGTTGATAACAGAAACATTTGGAATTAAGACAAATTAAGACTATCCTATCTTATAGCTAGCTAGTCAAAAAGGTTGATTGCATCCTTAATTGACCTTAATTATTCATTCGTACAATAAAACGTAGCAGTGCATGGCCATGCATGCATGTTATTATTCTCTTGAAACCCTCATATTATAAGTCTAGATGACGAGCGTGAAGTTGACTGCACCGAGATTGGGGATGGGGAGGAGGCCAGAAACGGTGGCTGGGAGGGACTGCAAGGAAGATATGAGATTTCCTGTTGATGGCAAACTGGCATTGCAGTTGGCAAGCGGGGTCGTAACCACCGCCCTGCAACCGGACTGTACTGAAGAGGTGATGAAGTGAAGAGGATCCAACAAGAATGAAAACGTTCCTGAGTTGGTGGCTGTTACAGTAGCTATAGTCGCATTCCGACACTGCAGCTGGACAGTAGCATCTACAACAAAAATTTATTTCCATCAAAGATATGTAAAAAAAATTAAACCATATATATATATATATATATGTCATCATTATCAAGGTTAATTAATAAAGGTATCAAATTAATTAGTACGTGCTGAAATACGTACTTGGGAGAACAGGGGCAGCAATGGGGCCGCCAATAACCACAGTGCCATTGATAGTGCAAAACACAGTGCCTTGTACGCGGATGACACCAGTAAGTGCAGCGAGAAGCCCATTCACCAGAGTTTGGGCTTCAGAGGTTTGAACTGCCAGAAGCGCAACCAAGAGGCAAGCAAAGACAACTGTTTTGAAGGCCATTGCTATCTCCTTAACTTACAACAAGTAGTAACTGCACCAATGTATTCAACTAGTAATGTTGCTAGATTTGAATAACTGATGACTTACAGAATTGGTGTGCAGGGTAACCAACTTATATAGAGGCTGGCAATGTAGCAATTAAGCTTTTAGTGGACAAGTTGATGCAGGAATATGCTATGATCCATCTTGCTGTAGATAAATTTTTGGGTGTGACTGTAAGAGTATTTGCCAGTGGGGAGAGGTTCATTTCAATTTTATTGCAATAAATTGAACTAAAAGTGAAAAAATGACTTGCAATGTAGAGTTCAGTTCAAATTGGGAATCAATAGTTCATTTCAAAGATAAAAAAAAAATGAACTCTAAAATGAAATTCATTTTTAAAAGCTGGTCCACCATGAGAAAAAGAAAAAACTAGTATGTCTAGCTCTCTCATGTCGACACGTGAATTGTATTATATCTCCTTGTCTTTCTTCTTAAATATTTTATCTTCTTTTTTATTAAATAAATGTAGCATTTAATGCTATGGAGCACTTGACCTATTTTATATCGGTTGCCCTCTCCTCTCGCATTTTTTGTTTTTTTAGAACTTCAAAAACCAAGCATTGAATTCAATCTTTATTTGCCTTTAATTTTTTAATCATTTTTAACCTATACATGCTTGAATTAAAAACACAGAAATAAAATCATAGAATTAAAAATATAGAAATAAAAACATAGAACTAAAAACATAGAAATATACATGCTTTCTTCTATCAATTTAAAAAATGTATTACAATTTTTGTTACCTCCCTTTGCCTATATATTATCTTGTTTGTAAAAAACTTACAACATTGAAAATTATTTAAATATACAAATTTTTTGAGAATATCTAAATACAAAAGTTGGGCATGAAAATAAATTTTTAAAAATATATCCAAAATTGGTCTTTTTTTAAAGATCTCTTTGAAGATAAATTATTCTGTGTAACTAATTTACGTCATGTGATGTAACCATTCAACGTTTCATAATATGAGTGAATGTTATTAATATTATACATTATTAATATAAATTTACCGTCCAATAATACATTTACACGTTGAATTAGTTACACCACGTGGGCGGTGTATCAGATACACCTAATAATTTTTCTAATTGGAGACCATTTTAATTATATAATTTTTAACATGATTAAATTTATCCATTTTATGTTATTTGAGTATGTAAAAAAATATTTTAAAAATATAGTTATTGATTTGAAGCAATTGAACTGCACTACTACATCTGCAAGTAAAACTGAAGTTCAGTTCAAAAAAAATTAAACTATTGAACAACCATTGTAATGCATGTTCTAACACCATCAATTGGTTTATACTTTTAAGTATAATATTATTAAATATACATGTGTTATAATATAGGTGAATTACGTGATAGTGTTTTAGTTACGCTAGAAAATTACTTTTATCTACACATCATGTGTTGTTTGTGTAAATGGTAGAGTACATTTAATTAATTTTGGATGAGTTGAAAATTAAGTCATAATCATTCAATTAAAATAGTATAAGATTGCCATGACATTAAGCTGCTTAATTAGGATCTTCACCATGCATGCACGCGACCTTAGTTGATGGGTCCGTGCGCTTCATCCTACAACCTAATTACTCTTCTCGATCCCTAGTTAATATGAAATTAATTAACCCAATTAAGTTCCTCTCTTTTTTTTTTTTTTTTCTTTTTTTCTTTTTAATTGGGTACAAACCCTAGTTGATATAGATTGTGGAACAGATTGCCTCACCTAAGGTGGCTAGCTAGGTTTAACATCTTTTCCAAAATGAGTGGTCGGCCAATATGAATGTTACTATACTGGTAACTTAAAAAGGCTTTAGGTGGCTAGCTATATATAGTGGTCCAAATGGAGGTAGCTAGTGGCCACTGAATAAAGTTGCTTCTTTCTGCGCATGCGGCATTAGACAACGACAATGTCAATGCATGCCGGCTTTCTCCTATCATCCCACTTCGGATACGCGCGGCTCATGTCATAAAATTATATCGTATAGAGTGTAATTAATTTTAGTGTTATAGATTGATTACCAGGTTGCAGTTGTTCTGATATCATATATGAGAAAAAGATTGTATTAAAAACTATATGTTTGGATGAGATACTTACAGGACTTTATAAAACATAAAAGTAATCAAGATTCTATGTCTAAGCTAGGGCTGGATAATAAAATTGAAAATCAAACCGATTTCATTCCGTTCTGTGTCAATTTTGTGCCAAAAAATAATACCGGTCATTATCTCGTACTAGACTCGAACCGTACGGGAAGCTCAATGAGATGAGAGTGATTTCCACATCTCAATCCCAATTGATCTTAATTGTATCGTACCGGTCATATTTAATTTAATTTTTTTTATTAAGTGTGAAAAAAAATTATATATATTCCTTTGGACTTGATATAATAATTAATAAAATTAAATATATTGTATATATCATTTCTTTTTCAAGATATTATTTTAGATCTCTATTTAAATATTATCATTGCAAAAATGTCTAAAAATATTACTAGTTTATCTTTTATATAATTTATAGTTTATATATTGTAAGATATTACTAAAAGTCCAAAACTCTAATTTATAGTTTATATACTAAAATTATTATTGTATAGGGTTAATTTTTATGGTTTATATAGTTTATATACTAAAATTATTATAGTTTAAAGAATAAGGTTTCAGACTTTATGGTTTAGGCCCTTAGGGTATAAGGTTATAGTATACTTAGAATACCATTATAGTTTATGGGTATAAGGTTATGGTGACTAATACTAACTCAATGATAGTATATAGTTTATAATACTATATTCTATATATGTAACATATATAAGTATATAACATATATTATAGTTATCAACCCCAACAAAAAAAAAATCAATTATATATAACCTATACATGCACTAACCTCTATTAAATACCCTGTACACTATATACTATACACTATACCCTAAACTCTATTAATTACTTTATACAATAAATCTATTATTAATTACTCTATAATATTATATATACTCAATCCTAATTTTTTTTTTTAATTTATTTGGCCAAACTCCAATCCTAATGTTTTTTATTTATTTATTTGATTTGGCCAATTGAAACCCCAAACCCCAATTAATTAATACTAGTATAGGGTATATAGTATACTTGTATACGATAGAGTGTAGACTTTAGAGTATACTAATATATGGTATATGGTATACTAATAAATGGTATAAGGTATATAGTATACTCTAAAGTCTAGCACATAGGGTATAGAGTAAACTAGAGTATAAAGTATAGAGTATACTAGTATAGACTATAGAGTTTAAAGTATAGAAAGGTATAAACATGTATAGAAATGTATAAAAATGTATTGAAATGTATTATATAAATTATATGTTTTATGGAAATTATATAAAACATAAATTATTATGTTTTATGTAAATTATATAGATTATATGTTAATATGTTTTATGAACCCTAAACCCCAAACATACCCTAATGTCTAAAACTCTAAATGATATATAAATTGCTCGATATACCGTTTAGGAAAATAGTATTTGTCAATTGTTCAAGAAATACCTATTACACATGATTTCACTAAATTGTCTAATCAATTTAGAACAATTAACTAATTGAAAAGAGTTTTTATATCAAATGATATTAGGGAAGGGGCCAGAGAACAAGAAATATTTGTGAAAACACTTCTAATGGAGCATTTAATTGTTGTTAGGTGAAAATTAACAATTAAAGGGTGTTAGGTGTAAATTAAATGACTTGATCTCATTGGATTATAATAAATATATTTTTTTTGGTAGCTGAAGGTGTCATGGACACTAGCAGCTGGTAGCTGCCGTGGTGGTGTGGTGGGTTCTTGGTTCCAAGTTTGAGTTTCCTTTCAAGTGTTATTGTAAATGTTTTGCTGATAGAGAATTTTGCAATTGGTCTTGATCTCATCCCAACCTAGGGGTCGGCAATGAGCCGGGCCGAGCCAAATTTTTTGGGTTCAGGCCGGGCTTGGGCTTGAATTATAGAAACCCAATAGAGTTTTTGGGCCGGTCCGGGCCGGGCTACGCCCAAATGGGCCCAAAGCCTGTTTAGACACATATATATCTTCAAAAATAAATATAGGATTTTGGCTATATTGTGATTTGAACATGAGACCTCACATAACAAGCTTCAACTCTCAACCAACTAAGCTGACTAGTTTATTTGTCAAGTTTGTGAATCATAACATATTTAATAGCTGTTTCGTTTGTTTACTTCAATAAATCATTAATATGCTTATTAAGTTATTATATAATACTATTATGTTAGTAATAGTGTAATATCATAAATAATAAATTTTTAAAATTATATAAAACATTACAACTATAATAAAACATAAATGTACATATGTTTTATTATATATTTTATTACATATTTTTATAAAAAAAACGATGCAATTGTGTTGTCAATGATCTGAACCGTTCAAATTTTAGTTCCTCACTCAAAGATAACTCGTGCAAAAAATTAGTTTAATCGGAGATGTAAAAGTGACATAATGATGGTCGAATTAATGAACAATCGTGGTTTTTCTAATGATGATTGAATGGGTAGATAAATTTCGATTTAGCCGAATTTTTGTACGTATGATCTTTGACTATGAACATAGAAAATGAACGGGTCAGATTGTTGAAATCACGTTGTGGTCTTCATAATTATGGAAACAATAAGGTTTCAACCGGAAAGTTATTAAAATTATACTCTTCAAGTGTATTTATATGTAGAAGCTCATATATCGATCGTGTTTTCAACGATCCGAACCGTTCAAGTTTTAGTTCCCCACTCAAAGAGAATTCTTGCAAAAAATTAGCTTAATCGGAGATGTAAAAATGACGCAACGGTTGTCGAATTAATGAACGATTGTGGTTTTTCTAATAATAATCAAATGGGTAGATGAATTCCGATTTAGTCGATTTTTTGTAAGGATGATATTTGATTATGAAAATAGAAAATAAACGGTTCAGATCATTAAATTAATGAATTGACGATCGTGATTTAATAACTTTAATTATAGTTGTATTATAAAAATTGTATATACACATATACATTTATGTTTTATTATAGTTGTAATGTTGCATATAATTTTAAAAGTTTATTACTTTATTATTTATGGTATTACACTATTACTATTTACTAACATTATAGTATTATATAATAACTTAATAAACATATAAATAATTTATTAAAGTAAACAAACGAAAAACCTATTAAATATGTTATGATTCCTAAATTGGGCTTTGAGCGGGCCTAAACGGGCCGGGCTTTGGGCGGCCCATGGGCTTCAAAAGGATGACCCAAGCCCAACCTAAGAGACTTTCGGACCGGACCGGCCCAAATTTCGGGCCAAATCGGGCTTCGGGCCTAATGGGCCGGGCATGCTTCAGGCCTTGGGCTTTTTGGTGAGGCCTATCCCAACCTATATGGGATGGGATGACACCGACCATTTTTGAACATGGTCATCCCATCCCTATCCCGATCTGGCCAACAACTCTGGGATGTGATCGGAATGAGGTCCATCCCATCCCATCTCGTGCCCACCCCTAGCCTAAGCCTAGACTTATGTAGCTGCCTTGTTTATAGGAATATACAAAAAGTAACGTGATTAATACATTTGACTTAGTTAAAACGTACCAGCTGACTTTACTTTCCTTAACATATATGACGTTATTAATATTATTTGTACTTTATTCATATTATAACATGTAGATTAATCACATTATTTAATAGTGTTTTAGTTATACGAAATAATTTTTTTGTCATGCCATAAACTTAATTAATTGTATAAACCATAATATACATATTCAAGAGTGAATTAATTATTTAAAACACCGATATGCATTTGAGACTTGAAGGAAAACAAATATATATTATATAAATGCATGCTAATAATACATATTTTTTCATTTATATGGCCTTATCCTTATGGAATATATGTGGAAGCATAGCAATTAGCAAAATACGTACCATCCATCCTTCAAATTAATTAACGATCGGTACGTGTTACTTGGGCATGCATTGGTCGAATGGTCCTTGTAGCTAGCATGCTCGTCACGTACCTTTCTTATTCAATTTAAAAGTAAGAAATTTGTTGATCGATGTAAGAATTGATTTACAATTTCAACCAAAAGTCCAAACCATACAATTAAAAGTTGATGGATAAAGTGTTGCACTAAAGGTGGGAGGCTGCTACTTGTCAGACCACAGCCTTACCTTGTCTTAGTATTCCACCATTGATGTGCATAAGTGGGTTTCAAAAACAACTGGTTGTACGTGCTTGCTAGCGGAGAAGAAAAGTGATACAGAGAGAATGCTCCTCTTTTCCATCATCATTTCTCGGTTCCCAACTTCCCAAGACAAAAGGGAAAAGAGTATATGTAATGGGATAAGGAAGGTTCTCACTCAGCACCAGATACATATATGGGCCATGATCGAGGCATTAGTCAGTGAATACAGCTGGGTTGGTTAGATGGTTGATTACATGTACGTTTCAAGATTAATCAAGATCGATGACCATGGTCAATTATTGGGAAGCAGATGAGCTAGGGTTGCGACTTACCAGCCATATATGAAAACCCGCATTGCAAACTCATCTCGTTCTACCTAATCAATATCCTTTCTCTCTGTCCTTTTTTTTTTTTAGGTCCTTTTTCCAACTTGATTTTTTTCTTCCCTTTCATTACTGTGCACCACTTGCTTTCTCTACAGACCCGGACTCATTCTCCATTATCTTTTTTTTCTCCCCTGTATAATGTGGAAGAGGGTAAGGACGACGATAATTTTGTATAGGAGCTACCCTCCCCAGCATGGATTTGAGGACAACTTGATATTTTTGTGAGACGCAAATGATTAATAAAGTAACTTACATAGTTACATTACATGGTGGTTTGATAATTTTATTTTGGCATGAAAAAATGTCTTCAAATATTCAACTAATAAGATGGCTGGACCTTTATTTATTTTTTAACATAACATACTAAAAAGGCCACCATATGGTCCATAATCATTTGGTGGAGAACTACTGCACCGGCCTGACACAAACGTGGGCCTTGAGTTAGGTCTAATCAATATCAGTTTTTTGAAAGATAACCCGCCAAACTATGAAACAGGTGCTTGAGCCTTGAGGTCAATTTCCACCCCAACCTATACAACAAACATGGACGGATCCAGAAATTAAAAAAGGGGGAGGGGGGAATAAAATCAACCTCAAAGATATAAGAAAATTTTATTAATAAACATAAAAGATATGCCTAGTCAAGAGGGACGTCTACACTTAGTCTTACTTCTCAAAATGCATATCTATACAAAACATAGACAAGAAAAAAAAAATATACGACAAAAGAAAATAATAAAACATACAATGCAAATAGAAGATAAGTCTGAAAATTTAACCATGTGCTTTTTTACAATATAAAAATTTTTAATTACTGAATATGTATCTATATTATTGGTAATATATTATAAACATAACATGTAACGATATTCTACAAAACAAAATCACACAATAGCTATCTATTTTTCCTGCATTAATATGCAATTACAATTTAATATTGAAATTTAGAGATTACTTGGTTTCCAAACTTGCATTTTAAATAATTGAGATTGAGCTTAAAAGCGATCACATGCACATCAACAAATTACACGAGTTTTCTTTGAGTTTCTGAATAATTTGGATAATTAAATATTAATTCTCATTTAATTTTACAAACATTTAAGAGTAAATTAGAAATATTACAATTATTGCGTAAAAATTGAATCCCTAATTAAATAGCTAAATCCCTAAATAGCTAAAAAAATAAAATATAAGAGCTTAAATAGATATATTAGTAATTAGTATAATAGTATTACTGTTGGGCTTAATTTATAACATATTTTCTATTCCTAAATTATACATTTTAGTCATTATTTTTATTTTTATTGTTGGTTTGATTATTTAGTTAATTAATGATTTTTATTTGTTTTTGTTTTATTTCATAGATTTTATTTCATTTTAAGTTTTAACTAAATTAGGGTGTGCTTTACTTTATTTGTTGTTGAGATTTTATTTTATTTTGATGTGTGTTATTTTATTTGAAGAATTAATTATGGCCCAAAAAGAAACAAAGAATAAAGAAGGCCAAGCTGCATGCATGCCTCTCCAAGACTCCGACTCTCTCCGGTTCACTAGCCCACGTGAAGAACAAAGCCAACAACAAATTTGATTAATCAAAGCAAATAGAGAGGATTAGAGGAAACGAAAGGGAAGTGGGGTGGGGTCCGTGGGGACAAACTTTTTTTTTTTGTCGAATAAAAAGCTGGTGCCGCATAGGGTATCGAAGAGTGGGGACAAACTGACAAAGGAGCTTTTTCTTTTCTTTTTTTTTTTCATTGGTGGGCTAGCTGGGCTATTAGCAGGTGTGTATATATATATATATATATATNCCCCTTTTTTTTATTTTTTTTTTTTTTTTTTTTTTTTTAAAGATAGAGGGTGCTTTAGCCCTCCTAGCCCACAACGTGGGTCCGTGACTGCAACCAACCATGCATCCTTTTGTGACTGCATCGTGAATAATTGGTTATTGGGCAATAGCAGTAGGAAAAAAATAGTTTCCTTTATCCTGTAGTGAATTACCATACGAAAATCCGATTATATCATCTCTCTCTATCTCTCTTCCTTTCTACCTTTCTTTGCAAACACACACCCCCTCTCCTTCCCTTGCACCATCCCAGACCCACCAACCCAGCCAAGTCCAACCCTCCTCCTCCTTTCCTCCCTCTGCCACCCCCTTCCTTCTTCCCCGAGGGAAGGGTTGGGTTTCGGGGAGAAAGAAAGAGGAGGAGGTGGGTCGGGTTTGGCAGGGATGGTGGGCCGCGGGGGTAAGAAGGAGGAGGGGGTCGGGCTTGGCTGGGTTAGTGGGTCTTGGAGGGCGCAGGGGAAGGGAGGGTGGAGTGTTTGCAGAGAAAGGCAGAAATAAAGAGAAGGTGTGCGAAAAAAAAAAAAAAAAAAAGAGGGGTGTGTGTGTCTTTTCATTTTAATTTTTCTTTTTCTTTTTTAAAAAAGGTGTACAAAACGAAAAAAAAAATAATGTGCAAATATATAGCAGCACTCAAACAATATATACATATGCACTCAAACAATATATACATATGCAAGAGCAAATTACCAAAGTCCGTTTGGTAAGATAAGTAAAATCAGCTTTTTTTCACAGCAATGGGCGAATGACAGCAGTTTTTAAAACCTATCGATAGGCTGCTTTTGAAATTCTCTTTGGAGGAAAGCGGAAAAGAACCGGCGTATGGTTAATCAAATTTTATAAAATACCAAGAACGCCCTTATTGATTTTTGCAATTTACATCACATATCCTTTTATTTTACACATTCTTCCTTGCAACGTGAGTTTGCCATCGTCTTTCTTCTCTTCTTCTCTTCTTTTTTTCCTCTTCTTCTCCCCAAGTTCTTCCACTCTCTAGGAGCAGCAAGACCCAAGAAAATCTCTCATCTTTTTCAATTTTTCATTCTTCCCTTTTTTGTTTAATTTAGTGGTTAATATATTTCATTCTCATCCTTGTGTATGCAGTATATATGCCCCACCTGAATGTGTGCCTCTCTTTCATGTGTGCTAGAGAAATGCAAGATCGAATTTACTTTTAGCTTTAAATAGGGGTGACAGACATTTCTTTTTCCATTTTGTATATAGATGTTGATGCTAAAAATGAATGTCTTGTCTGAAGTCCAATCCCATATTTTAAACTTCATGTTGGGTAGACATTGAAGAAGAAAAAAGAAAGGTTTAGGTAGACAACATGTTCGGCTTGCTTATGTTTGGATTTTTGAATGCCATTTCACAAAAGTCTGAGTGATGAGATAATCAATTCGCATTCTTGAGAAATAGTTATAGTTACATTTTTTTTTTGTGGAATAAATGTTGAGAAATTTAGTTCTTAGGAAAAAAATTTGCCATGTAAATGTGTTTTTTTTATTGAATATGAGAAATTTAGCTTTATGTCCATTTTTGTCATTATACACTGGTACAACACTTTTAACAGTAAATTTACCAAATACTCAAACATTATTTTTTATACCAGCAACACTTTTTAAAATATGATTTACCAGACGCTCAACCGTTTTAAATTACAGTTAATTATTCTCACAGCATAACTAAAAGTGATTATTCTCACAGCACAGCAATACCAAACTGAGCCTAAGTTGAGTCGTAATGTCTCTTTTAATGAAAATAGACGGTGATCCGTCGCATTCCTCATTTAGTGCTGATCTTACAACTGTAGGAGCATATATATATATATAAATTTATTTAGGTGCGGGCGAACATATCAAGTTATAACATTCAAATTAAACAGGTGAGCCGTCATATCTCTTTTAATGAAAATAGATGGTGATCTTACAACTGTAGAAGCCTATATATATATTTATTTATTTAGGTGCGGACGTTCGCCCGCACCTGATCCAGCCTATATATATATATATATACACATTAAGAGGAAACAAATATATATGCATTAATGTATGCATGCCGATAATCCATATTTCTCCATAATCTATATATGGCTTTATCCTTATGGAATGTGGAAGCATAGAAGTTAATTAGCAAAGTACGTACCATCTATCCTTCAAATTAACGATCGAGGATAACGGGTGTTATCCTTACTTGAGCATGTATTGGTCCAATTAATGGTCCCTGTAGCTACCATGCTCGATCGTCAAGATACCTTTCTTTTTCCAATTATGATCAAAGATACATCTTGAATATTGCCAAGTCAACTCCTGTTAATTGATTTTTATATATTATATAAATCCCAATTCAAAAAGATTTCGAGTGTTTGTGGAGAAATTATTAGGTGTTACAATAACACCAACTGTTGTGCTGTATAATGTGTTTCACATATTTCTTTTAATAAACTTATTAAGGAATTCTTAATGAAAACTCTCTATCATTAAGAGGATTGGAAAATAATTAAAAGAACACATATGGTAGAGAGATTTTTTGATGTAATCGATACACCGCCACGTAATGGAACTAGTATATATATTATAATATTATGGGTAGATATTATTAATAGTATACTCTATTAATATAAATATATCATCTAATTAATAATATCCTTATATTAGTTACACCTATTATCAATGTATCACTTACATTGAAAAAATTCTCCATACGGTTAGGTCCCTTCAAGCATCTGAATAGCTCTGCCTAGCAATACGGACGCCCCCACTTGAATTTTTTTTTTTTTTTTTATCATTATACAAAATTATTGGTACTCTACCTAAGTACATATAATATTTGGTACGTAAGACCCATTTTTCCACCGGATGTCTTTTCCTTTATTTCCTTTTTACATCCCATTAACTTTTCTTATCTAGTACGTACTTCTTGCAATTAAGGTGCATGATGCAATGGTGAAATCATAGAGAGGATATTTTAGCAAAATCATATGTGAAATTGAAAAATTAAAATAGGACTTGTCACTCTCTAATATATCTATTAAACTCCCACTAAATATATCAGCACTAACTAATTAAGTTTCAATAAATCAGCGGATGCTATGCATATGCAGATGCATATGCCTTGGTTAATATAAATATGTTGGCCCTCCCACTCCCTCTCGCATAACTACTAATCACGCTATTGACATGATGGCGGAATTTCCTGTAAATGGTATTAATTAAATATGTAAGCATTATTTTGTTTTAGTAAATGGTATTATATAGGAGTGGACTTAAGATGTCTATCTATTAAAGGATAGGTAGCTACACCTTCATGCGCACGCTACAATTGGACTAGACCAATTAATTAAGGAGCTAGCTAGCTAGCTGCAATTAATTAGTTCATTAATGGCCTTTAAAACAAAAACAATTGTCTTTGCGTGGCTCTTGGTTGCGGTGGTTGTAGTGGCGGTTCCAATGGCTGAAGCCAAAACTGCAGGGCTCATCGGCGCCCTTCTTGGTCTCATCCGCGTTCAAGGCACTCTCTTTTGCACTCCCAATGGCAATGTCGGTCTCGGTGGCCTCCATGCTACCCCTGTTTTCCCAAGTAAGTTACTTAATCGATTCTTAATTACTCCATAATACGTACGTAACAAAGTACGTACGAAGCATATGAGTATATCACTATGAATGGTTTAATTTTTGTTGTTTGTAGATGCAACTGTGCAACTGCAGTGTGGAGCTGGAAATGAAGTGATTTCTAGTGTGACAACGAATGGGTCAGGAATGTTTTCAATATTGCTGGATCCTCTGCACTTTATTCCCTCTTTAGTACTGTCTGGCTGCAAGCTGGTGGTTAGAACACCACTCGCCACCTGCAACGCTCGACTGCCAAGATCAGGGGTTCTCACATCCCCCTTGATGCTTCTTGGAACCACCATCCTCAGTCGCCTCCTTAACATCATCAATTTGCTTCCACTCGGCTTCACATTCACTCCCTAAGCTCAATACCAGCCATCCATATATCATGGCCGTCCACTGCTTCTTTTTATTTCATCAATAATAATTAAGCTCAATTAAGACCTACTTTCTCTTATAATTAATTAAGTCTCATTCAATCAATTCACCATCATTTCCTCTTTTTCAATAAATGATTCCTAGGCAGCCACAACGCACACACCTTATTTGAAAATGATATTTCGGCCTCTTTTAGGATATATGCATGATTAAATCGGATTACGTACGTACTACTTATGCGATATTTAGTACTATACTATTCGATCAATAGTTAAATACTGTTATTTTGTGTTTGATATACAACATGGTTGAATAAGATCGGATTTGGACCTTGGATCCGAATCCCCGAATCAAAACCCTAAACCTCGAACTCTCAACTTTGAAATCAAACGCGGGCCTTGAGCCTCACAACTAGAAAGTCTAGACAGTCTAGACACTTACCTAAACCACGAAATTAGGACATGGGCCTCAAACAATATCAAACTTGGGCTATGTGCTCGAAACTCAAACCATGGACTTGGGCCACAAGCCTGAAACACAAAACCAACTAGTAACCCGATCGAGCTTGGATCCCTAGACTGTGGGTGTCTTGGACTTGATCTCCAAGCCCTTTACATTGTTTTAATTCATCTATGGAAAAGATATACAAAAAACTCTCTAGTTGTTGGGTCAACTTATCCCATGTAGAATAGGGGGCTGGGTTTCTATTTAGTTCTATGAACTCAACCCCCGTTTAAATTGACCAGGACTAACATAGATTTGTCCAATCCCCTTATAAGACAAAATTTTTCCAATCCCGTTTCTTGTCCCACATAACAAATGGAGTGTAAATTATCAGTTGACTAAGTTCTCTTTAATATATATATTTTTTTTTTTGGGTGAAAAGATCTCTTTAAGATTTGAACTTGGGATCGATTGTTTCCTGTCCTTTGTTAGGCTGTAATTTTATTAGGAGTTCAATTAATTATATAAGACCTTTATAACTTAATTTATTGAGAGAAAAAGGCACCGTTGTGACTCATGAGCATACTAATCGATTTGACTCAGGTTTCATATACACGCTTTGCTGTGATCGATCGATGATCGTTTCAGTTTTAATTGCACTCATCTTATCAGTATTATTTGCATATTTGCAAACTAAGTGATTGATCAATAAGTATTCAAGATATATAGGTTGTGTTTCTTGAATTGCACCTTCCACATTCCACATTCCATAATGCCATGGAGTTTGGAAAAATATTAGCATATATTTCAATTATATAGATATAATTCAATCCTTACTGCCCCTAGTCAGAAGCAACTTGATTCAGAGGCATGCAGATCATGCGATACATATCATTTATAAGTTGAAACTTGAAACAAACAAAAACAAGTTTGGACTTTAGACTAGAGAGCTATATATGCCGGCCTATATATGGACCCATCTATATATAACTTTTTGAAGTAAATATGGCTGAGCGACCACTTAATTATCTTGGGAATTAATTAAGAACCAAACTTAATTACATCTAGCTAGGTGTGCCAATCTGCGCCCATTTAATCTGTCCATGCATATAAATTAACCAATTAATTAATATTAAAGATAATTAGGCTTAGATCATTTACAAAAACAATTTTAGATAGAGATGGGGGGGTTTTAAAATTTATAAGAAATTTTTTTTAATTCATAATAATTTATAATAAAATCATTTTAATTTATAATAAAGTTCTTTTAATTTATAAGAAAATCTTTTTAATTCATAATAAATTACTTTCTCGATTTGAAGGGTATTTCCCTCTATTTGAAAGGTATTTCCTCTCATATGGTATAGAGTGTGCTTTATAGAAACTGCATGTTAGGTTTTAACTTCAAAATTTTGCGCGGTACCTAAAATCTTAAGGTTAGAATCTAACATAAAACCGTTAAAGTAGAAAAATAAATGACTTAATTAAAAATTTTAAATCACTACCGATCTTAGTCTAAGAAAGATTTATAAAATGGACTGAACTATAAATCTGTCTTAATATTATTGCTAATTAGTGAATAGTGATCGATCAATGAGAACTTAATTAGTTTTCATATTAGCCAAAGACAAATTAATTAATTAAAGGGGATCATATATATATGTTAAGAGAGCTAAGAGAGAAGAACGTACGTTGGCTAGCCTAGTTTGTAGAGTGAAGCCCACTCATAATTACTGAAGTCGCGTGCATGGTGAATTAAATGAGCTTGCTTCATGTGATACCTTACATTTTGATAGGAATAAAGCTCATCAACGACAAGAATGTCATTGTCTTTCTTGAGATAATTTCCGGATCATCCAAAATATATATACTCACTGCGCGCATGCATGTCCTAGCCGTCTTACAAAAACTTGTTCACAGAGATGAGCGTTGGATCCATTTTAGTCAGAAAAATCTGCAGCAACTTGTCCTCCATCTTGTAGCCTAATTGGTTCCCTATAAATTGGTTACCCTGCAAACCAATACTGCAAGCCAGTTTTGCAATTGAATTAGAAATTAAGAAGCAATTAATAATGGCCTTTAAGTCAAGTAGTACTAGTGTGTTCATTGTGTGCCTCGTGGTTGCTGCACTGGCAGTAGTCCCAATAGCTGAAGCCCAACTTGGGCTCATCGGCAGCCTCCTTGGTCTCATCCGCATACAAGGCACTCTTTTTTGCACTCCCAATGGCAATGTGGGTGCTAGTGGGGCCACCGCTACCCCAGTATTCGCAAGTAAGTTAATCAGCCCCGTTTGGTTTCGGATTCAAAAATAATTTTGTTTAGCATTAAGTTTGACCGCATGTTGCGAGTACTTTTTGTACGAAGTAATTTTACTAAGTAGCGAGTGCTTTCTGTAACTATACTTGGAAGCACTTCTTTAAAAAGTACTTATCAAGTATATTTATAATTCATAAAATACTTTCGATTGTTTCTGTAACTATACGATGGTTCTAATATGTAATGTTATTTATGTTGTAGATGCAACCATCCAACTGCTATGTGGAACTTTAGGAAATGTGGTTTCAACCGTGACAACCAATGGCTCAGGACTCTTTTCAATGCTGTTGGATCCTCTCCAGTTTCTTCTGTCTTCACTATTGTCTGATTGCAAGCTGGTGGTTAGGACGCCACTCTCCACCTGCAACCCTAGTTTGTCTTCGATAGTCGGCATTCTCTCGTCCCCCTTGCAGTTCATCGGAACCACCGTCGCCGGCCTCCTCAGCATCATTAATATCATCCCAGGGGGATTCAACATCATCAATTAGTGTCTAAACTACTATATGGGTGTACGTTAAAAGAATAATATGCATGGCCAATGCACTGCTTAATTTCTAGCTTAATATACAATATAGATGATCAACAAGGTCAGTTTAAGGATGTAACCTTTTGATTAACTAGCTAATTAAGGATCTTAGTATTTCTGTTAAATAATTATGAAGCCCATGTATGCTGGGATATTGGGATTCAAATTAATTTTTGTACAACTCCTTCCATCAAGCAGTAATATATGCCATGTCAGTCAGTCTTGTTTTAGAATATTCCTATTTCAGTCTTGATCAACCTTTTTGGGCCAAGCCTTGCTCAAGCAGACTAACCCACAATCCAAGAAGGTTAGATTAGATTGGGCTATTTCATTGGGCCGCGGATCATTTTTGAAGGCGTACTCTTTTTCTTTTTCTTTTTTTCTTTTTTTTTTTTAAAGAAGTTAAAGGCCTACTTATTTATCAAGGGAAAACGATCATAAAACATAAAACATTTGGTGAGACGGATAAAGCGTTTAATGTTTATAGCTGACTGTTACAGTAGCTTATCAAGTATCATGTCACGTTCAAATTTTGAACTCTAAACACCCTATGATATGGTGATATCAATTAAGAGTATGTCTATAGTACAACCAGGAATACTAATAAGTTCAATGATTCATAATTTATACGATAATATAGAAAAATAACTAATTATTGCATATCATACCCATAGAATTTACCATTAACTAATTTTGAAAGATCATATATGGGATGTCCAAGTGGCATGAAAACATTTTTCACCATTGGATTGAGGGATTTATTATTTTCTATTCTCACATATAAATTTATGAACCGTCCAATTTATTGATCCACATTTTATAACAACGTCTGGGCCATAACCATTCTCAATTAATTTAGGATTCATTGGTGGCCCAATTTCAACCTGAGAAAGTCACAATACTTTATAGGCAAAGATGCATGGAAATCATACAAAAGATGCATTGGAATCATACAAAAGATGCATCAACCATTGTCCTTGCGTCTTCCTTTGTACCGAAATTTAGATTTTAACTTTATCATATACATTGCACTTTACACATACAGATATAGATTTACACCCAGCACCCACGTGTCAATGACTCAATGCCCCCTATTTTCTGTAGGTCGGTGCATGCCTTCCATTTTTAGTCTCTCTCCCGGGTCTCCCCAGCTTTCCCTTCACCCCCCTTTATATATAAAAAGCAACATAAACCCTAATCCTCCACACCACCGCCACAGAGAGAGAGAGAGAGAGAGAGAGAGAGAGAGAGAGAGAGAAAGACAAAGAACTGAAGAAGGAGAGGAAGGACCTCAGTTTCCTTTCTCTAGTTCTCTTGGCTTCCTACTCTACCATCCTCTCGTATATCCAATGGCTACTAAGCAGCTTCTTGTCCTTGCTTCTTCCATCCAACGGTGAGATTTCATTAAAATTTCTTTTTCTTCTTTCCTGTTTTTGGTTTTAAAAAATGGTTTTATTTTTCAATTTTGTTTGGTAATTTTGATTACTGTTGTGGGGAACAGGCGAGGTTACTCAGCCGTATCACATGGGTCGGTGTCACCTGGATTGGGTAAGGGAGGGTCCAGGGGCGGTATGGTGGGGAGAGTGGAGGAGAGGGTCGGTCTCAATGTCATGAAAGAGGAGTCTGGGCTTGGGTCATCGTCTTCATGGGCCCCAGATCCCCGTACCGGGTACTACAGGCCCGCTAACCGTGGGGCTGATGAGATCGACCCGGTCGAGCTTCGACAAATGCTCTTGAACCACAAAGTGAGGCCAACCCAGTGAGTAGTAGTAGTAGTAGTAGTAGGACATCCGACATCGACCGTGGAGATATCATGCATGATGACATGATTTGGGTGTCCTTGGCATTAAGGATTTTAATTTTAATTAATTAATTAATCCTGTATTTCATGGTTGAGTATAAGCCAAGAGTGACACTGGTGGTGCTATAAATATAATAATGTTTTGTCTCTGCTTTTCAGTTTTCATGTTACGTATTCTATTGTACTATGTACTATTTACTATTGTAGTGGTATTTATTGGTTGAATCGATCACTAATTTAAAAAGAAAAGGAAAGGGATTTGGCGTGGTTTAGCAACTAATTAACAGAAAGAAAATAAGTAAATTTACAAGCACCAGGCGGGCATTGGAACTTGGAAGGTGGGGTGGAATAAGCCTTCAATTCTGAATTTCTGACTCTTTTTCCAACATATATACAATGATACAAGTCATACAACTCACTAGATATAAGCTTCATGGCTAGATTGTGTACTAGACTACTAGTGAACCTATATGTTATTCTTGACCCATAAAAAACCCTATTTGTGATTTGGAACAAAATAAATATGCTCATAAATTCTAAATGTAAGTAATGTTACGAAAACATTTTGGTATTACATTGTCTACCAGCACCTCGCTAACAGAAGTAGATCGAACAATATAAGTAAGTTTTATTTTTATTCAAAATATGATATACAATGTGATATTAAAAAGTAGATCTAACAATACAAGTAAGTTTTATGTTTATTAAAAATATGATATACAATGTGGCAAGAATGCTCTAAAATTAACTTGTTAGTAAGTTAATATAAAACTAACTACCATGTTGGGCCCACTACATAATGTAATTTCAAAATCCGAACCGTATATTTTTTAGACCCCTGTAAAAAATTTTCAAAATCATAAGTCATGTAGTCATTTGATTGTAATAACAACTATTTATATGCTTTTATCGAAAATACTGATCGTCTATTTATTTGATCTCAATTAGATGACTACATGATTTTCGATTTAGTTAAATTTTTGCAATGATGATCTTTGAAGTAGAGCCTAAATAATTAATGGTTCGGATTATGAGATTAGTGATATAGTGGGCTCAAAAACATAGTTAGCTTCGTACTAACTTGCTAACTGGTTAGCTTTAGAGCACTCCTCTACAATGTGGTATTAAAATAAGGTTCATTGACTTTAGGTACCAAATTGTAATGTTTTTTCATTTGAACTACCAAAACATTTATGTCATTTCACTTTCGGTACTAAATTTCAGTTTAAGTACCAACTTTAAAAAATATGCTTATATCAGCTGTGACTNAAACCTAAATCAAAAGTATGAAACCCTTAAAAATTTTAATTTTTTATAAATTTTAAACAGTCACAACTGTGATTGTTCGACAATTACAACTGTAACTGTTCAACAGTCACAACTGTATAACAAACTGATTTGTGACCTAATCCAAAATGTCTTACTCTAAGTTAGTACCTAAACTAAAAAAATTAGTGTCTTACTGCTTTACTGAAAAACTATTGATATTTGGTATTTAATCCTAATTTTCTAATTAAAATATCGTTTTTCTAGCATTATTTAAAAACAAGTAATTTATATAATGGGACATACTTATGTCCCAAATAGGCAAATAGTGTAATCTTCTTTACGAAGGAAGGCCTGAAAAATCAACAATTTCGATAAGGAAACTTGGACTGTTAAATCACCTATGTTCTTAAATAATCTATATCAACCAATACAGAACTACTAAATTATAGTTATTATACACACCACCAGCTGTAAATATTCATTTCATGTTCATGTCCATATTTCTTGAGGAAATTGCGAAAGAAAATCTAAGCCCACGGGTTAAAACGTACAAGTACATGGGTTTCGTCCACATATTAATCTTTTGAGTTCGGACTTCTGAGTCAACAACACACTGTCCCCACCACATAAGCAGCTTCCTCATGTCCTTTTGCAATTTTGTACCTCATCCAAAATTTTGTCCTTCCGTCTCATGAATTTTCAGAATCTTTAATACTTCGAATAAGATTTTATTTCATTAGAAAAAGAATAACAATAAGATCTTTTATTTTCTCACAATTTATTTTTCCGTAGAACTTTATCAGACAAGTGTCCAACCTTTTAAAACTTTAATTAGATATAAACACGGATGATTATACATTTAAAACAATTTTGATATATGTTCAACTTCTAAATGATTGAGAAGTTTGGGTAACCGGTAAGTCGGTAACCCAATTATTATTTTTTTTTTCGCCAAGACCGGTAACCCAATTATTAATTAGTTACTAGAGATCCAAATTTGTGAAAAGACTTGTCCAAACTATTCATACATGACTTGATGTTCAAACTCATGGAAGTGGGTCCAAACTATTACTGAAGACATATTAGTTGGTACTTGGTTGTGGTTTGAAATGGAAATATATATATATTCATTCTCTAGGGCGGACGCCCATAATATATATATATATATTTTTTTATAGATTTCCAACTCTGAGCGTTTGGCATTAATTTGTGAATTTTATGTTAGGCTTTAAAATTTTAAAAAACTCTCTAAGTTAAAACTTAAGATATAATTTTCATAAACTTCATTCTACATCTTAAAAGGATATGAGATAAACAATCAAAAAATACCTTCAAAAATAGGTAGAGGAAGCGGTTCCGAACGCTTGTTGCAGCGCTCGACTGCTATAAAAAATAAATTATCGAGGACTTGGTGACGAAAATCTATAAAATAAAAAAAAATGCAGACGCGTCCATTCTATAGAAAAACTATATATATATGCTCATTCATGTGCGAACGTCTGAGCATTGGTTTATCAGCATTAAGTTAGACTTTAGCTCTAAAATTTTAGACGGATCAAACTCATTCTATATTGTAGAAAAAAATGAAGTGAAAACATAAAAATTTATTCTCAAAACTCGACGGAGGAAGCAACAACGAGCAACGCTAATGGTGTTAAAAAAACTTGGAGGAGGGCATGTGCGCAATTAATTGATGAAAGGACATAAAACCATCTCCCAAGCCTAATTGTGCTGCCCATGCACCAAAAGATAATACTCAAATTCATCAACATAGCTATAGCTACCAACTAAAATATTGGTGTATGATTATCTCTCGAGGAATTCAAGTTACCTTATTACCTTTTAAACATCATGCCTATAAAGGTTAACCAAATCAAAACACTTTTAGCCATTTATATATTATCGAACAAATAAATAGTGAATCTAAGTGCTATTAAGATTGTTTATTTATTTGATAATAATTAAACAATTTAAATTTAGTTAACTTTTTGTAAAAAATAATTTTTAAAAAGTGATCGAAAACATTAATCAGACCAACTTTTCTTTTATTTCCGTTCTTTCATTTTGTAATTTTGTTAAAAGACATCTCAAGTTCGAACTAAACAAAACTTATCCTGCAAAGCCCAATCTACCCAATTAAGTAAAACTGGATTAACCCACAAATTTCATCTACCACCTAATCATTGAAACTTGAACATTGGGCCTTTGGCCCCCTCTTTTACCCAAAAAAAAAACTTGAACATTAAACAACAGCAGTGGAGGGGGACCATAAGAATAATTAACGCATTTCGGTCAAAGGATCGATCATCAAAACAAAGTTTTCTTATTCCAGAGTAGTCCGAAAATCAAATAGTGTTGGGGATTCTGTAACATGGGTCACTGTGATTGTATATTAGACCTCACAATTTGTCGAATAACAACCAAACATGTGTGTGCATGTGACAACTGAAACTTACATCAAGTAGGTGCTACACATGCAAGTGCAATACTTTAAAAAACACATTTCTTGATTTGCCATAACATTCACATCACTGTCCAAATTACAAAATTAATAAACTCTAAAAAGAAAACAAATTCCAAAGCAGAACCCAAAGCCACTGAAGAACAGATAAGATGGTCAACATCTGCATCTGCTCTCCTTCTTCAGTTCACTTAAAGCTAGCTAGCAGAGTAGCAGGGTCCTCATCATACAATATTTCCTCCAATGCTTAAACATATATGACAAAATAATTTTGAAAATTAAACCTAGGAAATTTATTAAAACGATTTAAGATGATGAAGATTCAAGACAATGTGTTACATATTACTAATGGGAATTAAACACAGTGAGTAATAATATCAAACAGGTAACAGACTTTAATGTGTATGATAAATAATATTGATATCATCAACCTCTCACAGCAAGCAATGAAGGGATAGCAGACAAGTTGGGGGTGGTGTTCTTATCTGAAGCTTGTCTAATTATGCCCCGCTTCCCATCTTTAGAGAAAGACGAGGGTTTGGTGAAAGCTCTCATGGGACTCGCAAACGCCCAACCCCAGCTCCTGGTTCGGCCATGCGCGACTGCTCCTCCTCCACCACCACCAGCAGCCGCCATTGATTTCCCGTTCATATCTTCGGCCGAGGACGAGACCCAGTAAGACGATGATGAGGACGACGAAGATGAAGAAGTTAACATGAACCCACTGAAAATGCCACCGCATCTGACCCGTTCTTTCATGCAGTGATTGTCTGCAGCGCGGTGCACTGTGCCGCCTGAGACCTTGTTGGGTTTGCCTTCTCTTTGAGACTCGACCCTTCTGAGAGTGCAGTCGCCGAACCCGGTGGAGATCCTCTCGAAGAAGTCGCCGGAGAAGCTCCGACTTCCGCAGCCAACGGATCTGGATCTCGACACCTTCCGTTCGAACGAGGACGCGGAGGCGGAAGTGGCGCCGCCTTGGCTGGTGGGACTGTCGTCGTCGTCGGCCTCGACCACAATGTGTTCGCTTTTATTCCTCAGAGAAGACCCCAAACACCTGTCCTTGGTTGCTGTTGCTGAAGATGTGAAGGAAGCAGAGGAAGAGATTTTGGAGTTGTCTCGGAAGGTCTTGTCGATTTTCTTGGAGTTGGTCGAGGATGAGGATTTGGCGGAGTGGTGGAGAAACGACCAAAACCCAGCTCTCTTTCTGGGGCTAAAATCGTCAGCGGCATCGAGGAAATGCTGGTGGCCCCTCCGAGGGGTGGTGGTGGACTTGCTTCGCTTGAAAACGATGTCAGCCGCGGCGGCTCGATCGGAAGACGACGGTGCAGCCGTGGTACTAGTACTCACTTTCTTCTTCTTCTTGGCCAAGAGAAACGAGATCCTGGCCCGCCTGCTGTAGTACTCGTGATCCTCATCATGATGATATCCACCGCGGCAATCATCGCCATTTCTGTCATTTCTGGCTTTTGATGCCAGAGAGAACGAGAGAGATGACGTGGAAAGAGGACCAGCTGCTAAAGCTAAAGCAGTACCGCCATTACTATTATTATTAACACCGCCATTGATGTGGTCAGATCTAAAAGAAGGGGACGAAGAGGAGGAGGTGGAGGCGCGAATAGGAAGAGGGAAAGAGGAGGAGACGAGTTTTCCGAGCTTCTCTTGGAGGCAGAAGGCACAGATCCCACCTGGGTTGTTCCTGTAGGGATGATCACTGCACTGCATTCCATCTCCCATGTCCTCCTCAACAACCCTTCCTCCTCCTCCACCACCGCCTTTGATTCCTTCCATCACCATCATCGATCTTTGTTGGTTCTTGTTCGCTCTGATGAGATTAGATATGATGTTGATGCTCTTTCTACAAGATAATCTTGATGAATGCTGCTTTTGCTTTTTTCTGGTTTTCTGTGAGAGAGAGAGAGAGAGAGGGGGGGGGGGATGGAAGCAAACAAAGATGGTCAGAGGGTGTAATGGAGTTGAGTGAGGAAAAATAATTATATGATGGCATGATGCATTGAAGTAAGGCTCGGAGAGAGTCCCCAGGAGCACGTGGAGGACTGACTTCTCTTCTCAATGACTTGAAAGAAATAAATAAATAAAAAAAAAAAGAGGGAGAAAGAAGACAAGGAAAACACTAGATATTTGCAGGTGGTAATGACCAAGCAGAAGAATCTGAAATAAGAGACTGTACACTCAACCGGCCCCTCTACCTCCACGTTTGCACTTTGCACGGATTCGTTTATCTTTTTCATTCTGGTCTCCTCTGCTAAGTGGCTACCTATTATTATTCATTAATTCATTGCTTTTCTTTTCTTATATATTAATTAATGTTGTTATTATTATTATATATAAATATAAGAATTGGAAGAAAAAAAGCTTCTGCTGTTCTGCATGCAGGAGGAGATTCGTTTCCTATGCTGTGCCAGCCCTTGGTATGGCAAATGCTACGTGTCTCCTGCTCCTGCATGTTTCCTCCACCACTAGCTTATTGCCTCATGCGGCGCTACTCCGGCCATCTACTACACTACAGCTACTAGTGCTATATGTGCCATTATTATTAATTATTATTATTATATCCATTATTTACAGGTTACAACATGCACCCACAATTAATTAATCATTAACTTTTTACAGCAGCATATATTGCCATGTCTCCGATTCAATGGTATAAATATATATATATTCTTTTTTAAAAAAAATTTGGGTAGGGGATTGAATTTTGGATGCATGGGTTATTCTAATGCTCTTTTCAGTTGGTCTATCCCATCAACCGTAAAAAAAAAAAAAAAAAAAAATCATATTTACTTGCACATATTAAATAGTTAAATATAATCTCTTATTCTAAATGCACATATATTTTGTATACAAATCAACATTTTATATATGAATTACACATGTAATATAATGTTGTATATATACAAATCACCATTGTAAAGAAAATTATATATGATACTTTCTGTAGGTTAAGTTTATCACAATTTCTAATTCTTGAAGGTCTTGAATACGAAACTTCTAATATATTTCCCAACATATCATTTCTCATAATCGTGAGGGAGGGATTGCTCTTATATTGTCACATTTGTCTGTCTCTCTACGTCTAGATTGGAATTGTATTTGATAACTTGGTAATCAGACATCACACCAATGTGTGCACTTATATTTATAAATTTTCAAGTATGGATAATTGGATAAATATGATCCTACTCAGTTATCTAATGCACTGTACATTGATATTTTCCAAATAAAGTACATCCATTCTAAAAAAACTTAGAATACATTATTTACCCATTAATCTCTTAGTATATATAATCTCTTAAAATCAAATTATCAAATAATAATAATAATAATAATAATCTCCTATCTGTGTTCATCTAACGAGGGAGATTTATTAAATGTGAGGCCCCATGTGTGTAGAAGGCTACATGCAATTGTGAAGTTGACAAATTAAAGATTAGCGTGCACAGCGTGGACTATATATACGTGTCCGCTAAAAAACAGTCGTGCACGTTATGGATCCAACACCAATGACACGTGTGGGGGGACTATATAATAATTAGACTACTTGTATATTAATCTAGTCAGCACTCACCAGATAAGACCGGTCCGAGCTTTTATTACTGTGGTCACTTTGGTGTTTCTAGGTACAATTACCGTACAAAACAGTATTTGCTTCTTCGTGATGTTGTTGTCATATTGAAAACCAAAACTAAAAACAAACCACAAAGTTCTGGTTGGGGGATTTGATATCCGAAAACAAAACAAAAAATTAAAAAAGACTGGACCAAACTAATCCAGTCCATTTGGTTCGATTCGAAACTCAATTTTTCGATATTTTTGCATATTCCTACATATTTGCATGCAAGATTTTCAAAGTGCTTCGTGTACTTGTTTAATTAAGGATCGCAAAACAACACTATGCTGTATATGGATCAATGATGTTGTTTTCCTTGTTTCTTTTTTCTTTCATGAGTGCATGAAGCATTTTCAAGAGTGTAAATAGCGACTTCATGACAAAAAAATTGTGAGAACTTATAACTTCAATTAAAAACGTTTATTTTTCCTTTCGAAGTCTTAAATGTCTTATTAAAAAAATGTATTTCTCCCTTGAAAAAAGAGTTATTCATACGAAATTGATTTTAGATAATTTGGGAGACCCGCACTTCCTCGTATCATGTGTTGCCATTACTTGTATATAAAATTTACGTTAAAATTTTATGAAAGAGTAGGTTTTCTAGTTATCCAAATAAAAATCAGCATACATAATTGGTTAGCCAAAGTTAGGAGGATGAACAAGATAATGCATGAGTTAGGACTAGAATAAAATTATGACTCGATTCCTTTTAATATAATAAATAAATAAAAAGCAAAATCAGCATTCAGATTTGAAACTATTATTGGCACTTTCAATTTGTCCTCCTACATGGTTATACACTTATACTTCAAAACGGCATTTTCCTACAAACCTTTATTCTACCAAAAAGATAAAAAGGAAATACTTATTGGGTTATGATGACTCATTTATAAACTCTCTATCTCCGTAGGGCAGAAATCTTATTTTAGGAAAAAAAAAAAATCGAAGTACCTAATTACTCAAAACTAATCAACTATGATTCGAAGGAGAGACTCAAAATCTTATAAACCATGATGCAAGGATGCATGGGATTGTTTCTCTCAACAATTCTGTGGTATGAACCGTAGGATGGAAACCTGGCATATGGATCTTCGCTGCAAGAGTAACCCCGTGAACTGTGAAGCAGGCAAGTGCAAATTAGTTGGCCTTTTTCTCAGTTTTATAATTATAATTCCTCAGTCACTCACTATGAAACACAGGCGTGGGCCATTGCCATACGACCATACATACATGCAGATGCATTGCCATTGTTTATAATGCATTCTGGAGCCACATGACATGATGAGTGAGAGAGACAGAGAGAGTACAGTACTATATCGTGTACAGTGGTACTGCTGAACCGTCTCTATCCATGGATTTTTCATAGACCCTTCTAAGTTCTATCAGTATCAAGATAACCCCATATTCAATTCAAGCATGCATCCTAACCGTCCATCTTTACTTCTTCAACTGTCAAAGTCCAGTCAAGTTGACCCTTGCTAATCCGACGGCTGATCCAGTCACTCCAAAGTAGAATTCTTAACTTTATAATACTAATAACCAGTGTTAATTAATGCTAAAATAATGAACTCAAAATGTGTTTTAATGATGCCTCCAAAATTGTTCAGTTCCGTAAAGAAGAAAAAAATGAACTATATATACTCCCAATTTTAAACAAACTTTTAATCTTTCTCTTCCTTTTTATTTTTAATGAAAAAAGTAAATACTAGTCTATTATTAGTTTAGTAACAAATAAGACAAAACGTTTGTCGTTATATAATATGACTTTAAAGGGGGACCATGGACAATAGGCTAATAGGCCAGCCATGCTATGTATTAATAGAATATTTAATGCAGCTTATTAATTTTATGCAGAAATGGTTTGTTTACTTTGCAGTGACAGCTGAGCGCCATATGCAGCATATATTGCTAGCTAGCTATTCATTATTGAAGGACTGAAGGAGTAATTAAAATCATTAATGTGTGTGTGTGTGTGTGACTGCTCTCTTCTCTGGTAACCAGGGTGTTGGGCAAGTCCTATGATCTGCAAAATTGTAGGGGTTTCTTTCTACTTGGGTTTGAAGCTCAGAAGCTGCAATTGCTTGTGACAAGAATGTCAGTTGGTTAGAGGTTGTAGCTGCAGATTCTGCCATGGTTGTCAATCTGGTTAATTGTAGTCAAAATGCATGTGGGGGGTGCTTGCCTGCCACCCACTTTTCTGTATAGCTAGTGCTTGTCAAAGCCTAAGCAAGAAACTAGACGTGTACAGATTAAGCATGAAATTAAATAATCAGTTCTATACTCTTCTTTTTTTGAAAAAAAAAAAAAAAACAATATATTAGTTATAAACTAAAATATAATGTTTGATGGATGTTGGGTTTAATCTACACTAATTTATTTTATTTTTTTTTGGGTTAGACCGGCCTATTTTATTTTTAATATTGTCGTGTAGAATTCTTTTGTCATACTGTGTTATTAGATGAAAACTAGTATTAAAGTTCTTAAGAGTAATTCAGGTGGTGAAGTAAGGTGGAAAAATCAGTTGGAATTAGAAAGGTTAATAATTCAGTTCTTTCTAAGTGTAACAAAAAAGAGTTAAGTAAGTCCTTAGGGTTAGTCAAGTGTTGAAGGAATTGAAAATGAGTGAGGATTAATATAAACTAAGGGTTTGATTTTCTCAAATCACCCTCTAATTGTTTCGCCTAGACCAACATATTTTTCTGGGAACTGGTAAATACTAGATTAAGTAGTAGATATCCTTCCACCATGAGAATTTTGTCGTTGATCGATGAGCTTCAATGGACCTTGGGTTGAACTTGGGTTCTACATTAAATGAGATAGCTTATAGACCCCTTCTTAGTCCAACATCTTCTGTTGGACAGTCTTACTTGGGTCTCTCGGCCCAGACTTCTTAGTGGCTAATTGTGTCTGTTTGGGCCTCTGGCCCATTGTACTCGGAAAGAAGAAAAAGAAAAAAAGGGTACACTACATTCTAATAGGGAAGTAAGCAATTTGCTTGGTCCTATAACTATTAGTCCTAACAATTAGACAGTTTAAAATTTATTTTTAGGAGATTTATGGAGCAATGTTTTGAGTCTAAATAGAATCACCTATACTTAAATTTTCTTGGTAAATGATGCAAAGGTGTTACCTCTAAAAATCACGGCAAGCCTAGTCGAATTCTTAGCTAGAAACACTGCAGTCCTAGTTCAATGTTTGGCATGCCACTATTCTTGGCTAAAAAACCGTAATAGAAAAATGTAAATTGTTATTTGCGCTGAGCTTACTAACTTTTAAACCAAAGTAATTGCAAACGAGCAAGAAACAAAAGCTCGCTTAGGTTCTACTTGCCTTGATCCTCAAGGACTTTAATTACTTGTTTCAATGACTTGATATTGGAATTCGTAAGTTTGTAAAATTGTAGCTTGAGTAACGAGATGAATTGCAAAATAATGAATCTTAATGAAAAAGGTATAAACGATTTGATTATCTCTAAATTGAGTAATAATACGAATTCTTATGATAAGTCTCATGAAAGAAAATAACCAACAAAAATAAACAATAACTAAGTGAAATCAATACTAAGAAACGATCTTAGCAGAGCCAAAAATAAAAGAAACTAGGTCCAAAAAAACTAAAACAAGATTGAAAATTGAAATCTGTAAGAAATCTAAAACTTTGAGTTGTTGAAAAGTTTGTGTTTGATTTTTGTGAGATGTGTTGATAGAGATTTTATGCCTCCAATGCCTTATTTATATAGTGACCTATCTAATGCCTCTACAAGAAACCATTTCCTTATTAATTTCAGACTCCTTCTCCTTTCTTCACTCCAAGCTACCTATCTTTGCCTTATCTGGTCTAAAGTCCTAGTCTGTCAAGGACTCTCTGCGACGATTGGATCTCTTAGTTTACTTTTCCGACTTGGGCCTTGACTGCAATTGGGCCTTATTAACAAACATATGGAGCTGGCTAGATTATCGGCCAAAACCAATTTATGGTGTAAACAAAAAGTTAAAATACTTTCAAAATTATCATATATTTAGCCTCAAATTACATCAATTTAGTGAGAAAATCTATTTTTTATGTGACACAGAGAAATTTTTCATGTTTTTTTTTTTTTTTTTTTTTTTTTTTGTGAATTTGGAAATGAGGCATGCATATATGTGACACCGTGCTTGGCTAGTATTACCTGAGCATATATGAATTGAACAAACATTTACAGTACATAACCCCTACATACATATAGAGTACTGCTGCAGTGACTCAATCCATCAACACGTATACGCACCAACCTATGTACTTGGCTCTCCCAAATACAATACACTTGTATATATGAAGCTGAAAAATGACCTATCTAACTCTGAAATTAATTTGTGCTTATTAGGAACAGAAAAAAGAAAGAATAAGAGAGCTAGCAAATAGATGATTTAAGAACATTTACAAGAGGTGTAGTAGTAATTAAGTAGTCTCTATTTCTTCATTTTTTTGGTGCGTATGAGATGGAGTAGAAGAGGCAGAGGGATATGATATAATTAAGGGTTCATGTTGTGTTCCTTCTTCTAGTCCATATGAAATGGCTTTGCATGGTTTTGCATTTCTGTAAATCGCATACAGTATCAGCTGCGCTGTCCCAAGAAGAAATCCAATCCCATTTGGCACCTACACCATGCACATATATGCAAAACCCACATCAGTATATATGAAAACATTTATTTTCTTTTTTGTATAAATTCAATTGTTCTCGTCATCTTATAAAAGATTCTAATTTAAAATATCTTTCAATGAAGTGGAAATTAAATCCAAGTGCTACCACTTCCTCATTTCATCCAAGGCCATGCTACTTAAAGGCTTAGAATTCATGGGCCTGTTGTATTTTTTGTTGGGCCCTCTACAAAGAGAATTAATGTTCTATTTAGGGTCGGAATTATTACCCCAAGGAAATAATCTTGTACGAGCCAAGCATAGAAAGTCCACACCCCTCCGTTGAGGAACAAGAAAAATGAGAGGAAGAATGGCATGTACTCCACACTCTTGGTCGTCACCACAGTTTTCTGAAAATAACATATACATGTAAATATAATCAATATGCATCTTGATGAATATCAGTCATGCATGACGCCATTACAACTTTTATATAGACTATCCATTATTATCCTTTCTTTTCCAAATGTGCATTAAGCAATAAGGCCTAAAGGTGGTTAGAATAATTATATATTGTAATGGGTGGGTTACACTTACACCATTAGTTTATATCCTAAGGCCCACATACACACTCTCACCTTCTTAGCCAATAAGGTATTTGGTTATATTTGAAAATAAAAAAATTATTTAAAGGCTAAATAAATAATAATAAAATTATTCATACGGTTATACCACACCTATCCAACACGTTACTAACAAAGAGTTATAGCACAACAGTTTTATAAAAGATGTGATCACCGATGTGACAAACAAATATCTTACATATAATAATATTTATTTGAATTGTTATATTATTAAATTATTAATTTAAATTACATATTTCGATAAAATAATTTAAGTAATAACTCATATTCACAATCGTATAATATATGAAATTAGCTGTAGTGTACGTATATTATAATGTAAATGGCGTCTGGAGTCTTAATTTTTGAAGGGTTGCTTTCTGAACAGCTAGCTCCAACTACTTTAGGCCAGTTCATCACAGAAGATATTGTTGAACAATATTATAACTCAAAAAGATAATAAAATGAGATTAAAGAATTAAAAGAAAAGGAGTGCCAGATGACTTTTATATATATATATAAAGGGGCTTTTTTAATAAGGGATTTCTCATTTAGTGTTAAATGAGGCACATTGTGGGGCCTACACAGGTCGTTTTGTGTTAATCTGAACCGTCCATTTTTTACATCTCCATTGATAGATCATTCCTGTAAAAAATCAACCAAATCATAAATCGTTTACTCGTTCGATTAAGTGGTCAAATTTTAGGTGTTTATAGAGGAATTTGTTGTTCGTCCATTTGTTTTAAACTTTGACCGCTTAAACGAACGAGTAAATGATTTTCGATTTAGCTGATTTTTTGCAGGAATGATCTATCAATGGAGATGTAAAAAATGGACGGTTCGGATTAACATAAAATGACTTATGTGGGCCACACAGAATGATCCCTTATTTAACACAAAATAAGAGATCTCTTATTGAAAAGGTCTGTATATATGTGTGTGTGTGGAGTGTGAAAGTTGGCTCCCATATAATAAGTTGTCCAACTATTATAATCAAGGATTATTAAGTATATCAGAAAATAGAAACCCATATCGGTTTCTGTCTGGTATAGTGATAAAAATGGTTTGATAAATTTGAATTAAGCGATTCATTTCTAAATACGAGGTCATGCTATATATGGAGGCCGAGAAAAAAAAAAAAAATTCAACAAGTTGACCTATATTATATATTAACTACCAAATTTATTTTTCATTCTTCTAGCTTATCATAATTAAGAAGAAGATATATTAATTAATAAATAAAATTAATATATATGTGCAATGTGCATGTGAATTAATTAAGCAAAATTTGGGTGTGGTAACTAAAGTCTAAAGCTTAGTATCTTACCATGGCAACTAGAGGTGAGCCGTACATGATAATATTTAGGCCTGAACACAGAAACCCTATTGCATCAATACGTGTATCTCCCTGCAATGCCAACCAAGTACCTATTATCGCTGCCGCTACAAAACCCACATCCAAGCTACCCACCAGGATGGCTGTCTTTGCCTGAAATTTTTTGACACTGTACACATTATTATTAATGCATGTACAATGTTACCAACAGTTGAATATTAAATTTATATTGTTTGGTCAATCAGAGAACATTTTCAACTATATATATGCAATTATGCAAGCATGAACAAATATAAGAAAATTAATTAGTATTAATATTATTACCCTCATCTTTGCTGGGGCATAGACAAGAAACAAAGAAAGATAGATAATCTCAACAAGTACTCCAAAGCCATTGACAGTGGACACAAGTAGTCCTCCAGGCTTTATGATTCCATAGTAAGTCCACAAGAATGAGCTGAGCAATGTGCAAACGTAAGGCAGACTCTCAAAGTCCTCGGTCGAACGGTGCCTTATGATTCGCCAAAATGTTCCACTGCATACATACATACATACACACATTCATACATTCACAACTCAGAGCTCGATCAGAAGCTAGCTAGCTATATAGCTTTACCATTATATATTATTGGCAGTGCAAATTAATAAAGCCTGAAATTAATAGAGAACTTACACAGGAGAAAGAAACATCAGCACTGAGATGATGTTGCCTGCAACATTATTTAAGGAAATTAAACCCAAGAATGATCTGAGTTTGCAAAACTAATTAGTGCAAGTTAATCATTCATTAATAATAGGGTTTAATTCTTTCTTACCTATGACTCCAACTAAGAAACTCACTTCCATGTTAAGAGAAATAATATGGATCGATCAGTTGGATCTCTTTGCTCTTGTAGCTATTTGGACCAGGCTCCGGGAAGGATCGAGGAGGTTTTGGAGAGAGAGAGAGAGAGATTGATTTGCTGCAATTATAACATGTCGAATGATATCATATTTAGCAACATGTTCAATAATATATTATATATATACTTGAGACTTGAGACTTGAGCATGTTCTTTAATTGAGGTATATTGATTTTCATAAATGGGAAAGAGTAGTGGGTCTAGTCTTTGAGTACAATCACGTGATGCACATTATTACAAGCTTGCTAGCTGGGAGCAGAACATACACACACCCATCATTTATATTTTATACATATTCGGACCATATCTATTACTAACTACTTCTTTAATACAAACGAAATTCATGTACGTGTAACTGTGTAAGCTTCTTTTTATTAAGAATATGGTCAATATAGTAACTTAGAAATGTGATATAAATAATCTTATTTTATTATAATTTTTTTTGTCAATGCATTCCTTTGCAATATCGGCATTATTTTATTATAAATTGAATCAACTTCTTTTAAGGTAGAAAATTATAGAGACCACCGAACGCTGAGGTAGGTATAATAACTTTTTGAGAAATTTTAACACCACTCACTTTTAGAAGCAAATTATTTTTATAACCCCTTCTTTTCAAACTTACTTTTATAACCTTTTTTAATGTAAGAAGTCTAAATTACCCTCCTCATTTTTCATTCTCTCTCTCTCTCTCTCTCTCTCTCTCTCTCTCTCTCTCTCTCTCACTGATTTAACAAACCCATATCGATCTCAACATCTAAAATTAAAACAAACATGCAAAATTCACTGATTTAATAAACTCACATCTCAATATTTTTCTTTTTTCTTGGGTCGAGCCAGGTAAATTCACTTCAATAGTTCTATTTCCAAGTTAATTATTGTTGGTGCACCTATTGCAAAATGCGATGGACCGAATTATTGGTGGCGGGGCCTTAATTATATATATATATTAATTCTGCAAACTGGTCACATCTGTCTTTATGTATAAAAAGTATATATTATTTTTCTTTGTATTAGGGAATTTTATAATATATGTACGTAAAATGAAAGTTATATATTGATTGCGGGCGATCCCCACAATCTTATACATATCTAATCTTTGGTACCTCTCTTAACAACAAAGAAGTGAAATTTCTTTTTAATTTATATCATCTATTTGTCGGTGTCATATATATTAATATATATGATCCGTTCTTAAGGGGGGTCCATTTTTACTTGAATAAAAAAGATTGCATTATTTGGGCTATTTCACATAGCGAGCCAATAAAATAAACGTCTAATTTGTAGATGTCTATTTAAAAATTATTTCTACAAAAAATCATTAAAATTGAAATTTGTTTGATTATTTAATTATCATCATAATTATTTCAATGTTTATCAAAAAAAAATGTGTCTTCGTCTATTTATTTAGTTATATAACTAAATAATTTTTTATAAAAATAATCTTTGAGTAACAAATTAATAATTCAAATCATTAGATTACATCGATAATTAGGCCCATGCGATCGCATTCTATTCTCCCCTTTAAGAATTTCTAATATATATATTTATATGTCCATTAATTGCAGTGTTGGAATCAAAATCATGGCACATACAACGCCATTTTTATCTCTCCTTGTTTTTTTTTTTGGTCTGAATCTCTCCTTGTTAATGGGATGTTTATTGAACGACAACTTCATTTAAACTATACCTTATTAACAAGTGGGCAAAAAAGTTGTACTTTTTAAAATAATAAAAACTGTACCTTCAGAAATAAATTTTTGAAAGAGATATATTATCCCAACACTTGTATAGCATGCTCAAATACCACAGGTCCCCAGTGGTTTTTGTACGTGCAGATACACCACTGAATCACGGACATTGGAGAGTGCATGGTATAAGACCATTTTTCTTGTAGTGGCAATTTAAAGCATCAAAATATTTCTTAATTTGATTTATGAAAAATTGCCGTATTTGTGAGTGTTTAATATTTATAGAATGTGAAATGTGAATTGATAGATAGATAGAGCACATTGATCATTTGAGATTGGGACTTGGGACCAATGCATGTCTCTCCCTTCCCACTTTCCGGTTCCCACATTGAAAGCAACAGCTTTTGATTTAATTTGTTCCACAAATTCAACTTGCTAGAATGAATGCCGTTCATTTTCGATTTATTTTTCTTCTTACTTTACCAAAAAAAAAAAGAGAAGATGTAATAATGTAATGCCTTTAATTATTGCTAGGCCCCTTTATCACAGAAGACAATAACTAATTGGGTGCATTTTAAATACATTGGCCTATATATATGCTCGTGAATTAAATTTACATATTTTTCTGAGCTCATTTTTTTGTTATTAATAAAAATAAAAATAAAAGAACTCATTCTTTTGTTTTTTCTTATCCTTTTGTCCTTTTCTTCTTTTGAAGGGAATAATGGATCCCGGAATATATGGAAAATATCTAAATACTCTTGGTTCTTAGAAATGCACGAAGCATGCAATTTCTAATCACAATTTGCTTGGCTATATTAAGTTCGTGAATTAAAACTTGTGACATGCAGCCTTCATACATATATTTAGAGTATTTCACTCCTTTTTTTTTTTTTTTTGAAAGAAAAAAGTTAAAAATTACATTCAAATTTGAAAATGATCCAACATGCATGCTGATCATGAGTAAGACCATCTAGCTAAAGCCTTGCGAGTGCCAAACAAACAAATTAACATCATGTATGCTATATCAGAAAAATGATGTACTAATTGTAATATATATAATTTTTTACATTAATATACATACACATGTAGGCGAATATTCCAGAACATATTCAAAAAGATAAATCATGTCCGCTGACTTAATTGGTCTTTCTTAATTAATTAACCAGTTAAACACTTTATAATTAAGGTATCAATTATGAATTGTGAAATGTCAATTCTGGTGTAATGTGTGAGCCAAATAAAATTGTAGCTAGGTTTTTGTTGTTTTGTTTGGTGTAATGTGAAAGATCAGATAGCTAGGTTATTCGTGCGCACATGACCATTTTTGAAAGCAAAATATCTGGCCTCTGGTATTTTTTTGTTGTCTGAATCTGGCATCTGATATTAACGCTATATTGTTGCTATATTTAAACCATATAGGTTGTAGGCAGGTCGCGTGTACGTAGTCTCTAACATTAATTTTACGAGCAATTATATTTTTTTAATCTTCTATCAGATCATTGTATCCTTTTGGACCTTTTGGTTTCACGTAAGTGATTGATACATATCTAATATTAAGAGAAGTGAGTTCACAAACATTTTTATTCTTTATCAATTATGAATTGTGAAATGTCAATTCTTCAAACTTTACGCTTTTTCAGTTTATCTAAAGCAAAACTACGCTCCCTGGCCAAAAAAAAAACTAAACTACACTCTGCAAAAACGACAATATTTGCGAGCGCTAGCCCATATAGTGAGCAGAGCAGGCAGAATAAGATATATAATTCATGAATCCAATCTCATTTCAGTAGTTAATATTTTCTTTTAACCTGTGATCATTTCTTCTTGACACGAATCCGTTAACCGGCCATAGAGTAACCAGTGCCGTACATTTATTGAAATAAAATGATTGAAATTGATGGAACACCCAATAGTATAAAATTGTTGTTCCCATCACTTTTATCAACAATAATTATACCAAACCTCAATCTCACGTGCAAAATTTTTTCATTTAGAAAAACTAGGATTTATACTTACATCCTCCCCCTATTGATGTTTATCATTTCTTCACACAACAGAAGTGTATTAACAAATTATACATGCACCATGTGATATTTTAAAATTGTTGCATATAATTTTTTATAGGTATAAATTCAATTTAAACACATAACTATATATGTTATTTCAACGAGGTCCAAGAACTTTAAAATATTTCAAATATATACCTGATCTATTATCTAAATTGAAAAATAGATTTCCGTTCATTGATTCGTTGAGAGATCAGTTAAATGCCAGCTAGGATTTTGCTGATTGAGATTACTTGGCGACGTGGCGCTATCTCAGCAAACATTTCTCACCAAATGAGCAATATAGTGACACATGTCCACCTAATCCCTGATGCAGGCCCACAAACTTATCATCTTTTTCTCACTTGTCGAACACAAGTGAGAGATTTATATTTGAATTTGGGGGAAAACGTCATGTTTTTGTAAGACTAAATGGTCAGGAGAGCGTTCGACGAGTGGGAAAGAAGTGATGGGTGTATGGGCTCATGTCAGGTGGACATATGTCGCTCATTTGACGGGAATGGTATGCTGGTTGGTGCCACGTTGCCAATTAATCCCCATCAGCAAAAACCAAGCTGATATTTAATTGATTTCTCAACAAATCGATGGACGGAAGTTCATTTTTCAATTTAGATAATAAATCGGGTGTATATTTGAAATATTTTAAAGTTCGTGGACCCTGTTAAAATGACATATATAGTTATGTGTCTAAATTGAATTTATGCATTTTTTATAATAAGACGAAAAATGAAAATGTATGCAAAAAGACATACCAAGAGAGTGAAAATGACTTAATAAGATTATTCAAGGTATAAGATCTAATCTAAATACAAATTATTTATTTATTTATTATTTTCTCTTATATAAGTTATATGCAACAATTTTGAAATCTCAAAAAGTGTGTAATTTTTAAAATCTCAAAAAATATGTGTGAAAGACGATAAATTTTAGGGAATATAAATATAAATAACTCTTTGTATATATTAGTTTATATATTAGTTTGGCAATGGAAGGATCCGTCTTTCAAGGACTATGATATCAAATTAATCCGCAGATTTTGGTATTAGGAACTATTTTGTATTTATAATGGAGATGCCTCGTGTCATACAAACAAATTTAAAAACAAATTTAAAGATGGAGAATTTATACTGGCAAACATTTAAAATAAGAAATTGTCTCTATATAGACTATATGTTAGGTAAATAAATCCCCCCATCTTTAGTATAAAATGGGGAGTGAATCACGTGCGACTTTTGAGTGGTAGGTGAATGCTCATGTCACATCAGCATGGTGATGAAATTTTTTTCTAAAAGGATCATTTTTTTTCTTTTGGTAAAATGGGAGGTGGCATGCCAGGTGGGTGACATTGGTAGGAAATAGGAATGAACTAGGTTTGAAATATTTAGGCTAGGTCAGTTTATTCGAAAAATTAAGCTCCTATTTGAAATTGTTTTAATTGTAATTGATGTTAAGAATAATTGTACCGTAAAGGAACAATATCGATTTCTCAACCAAATTGATATGTTCGGTCTTGATTCTCAAATTCTAAAACCATCAATTTATTAAACCGAACTGAATATATAATATTATTTTTATATATTTTTAATTTTTTATATCGTAAAATACCTTTCTATAAGACTATAATATATTTATATATATTTTTATAATTTATATAAAAAATATAAATATTTATAAACCTTAGACTTTTTTTTATATCCTAAATTCTATAATTAATAATTTATATAATACATTAATATATAAAAATTAATTAAACATATCCTAAACACTGAGTGGCAGTATTAACAGTGAGTCACCTAATCAATCACTGAGTGTCACCTACTTTTGGTTCTACTATTTAGAAAGCTAGCTTCACGTGGTCTTCTGGCAATATTGCTTCCTACAACTTTTGCTCTTCGACAATTCATTCAATTCTATTGCAGGCAGCTGGTGATGAGGCACTAATCAATAATATTTTTATTTTGGTTTCTAATATTTTCCAACATCATGTCTGCATTGTATATTCCTGTAGCTTTTAGACTCATCATTTTGTGATTCAAGAGGTTGAGTAATGAGTATGGAAGAAGTGGTTTTTAGACCCAGGGGCTCCACTTACACCAGCGCCGTGCTGGGATAGAGAAAGAAAGGGGAGGAGGAGGGTGGTACACTGGGTTGGGCTGGGCTGAGCTGGGCTCTCTCTCTCTCTCTCTCTCTCTCTCTCTCTCTCTCTCTCTCTTTCTTTCTTTCTTTCCGGTCAGTGTCCATTCTGAGCCGAGCCGACAAAAAATATCAGTCCAACCGAGTGCCGGTTTACCAACATTCTGGTACCGGTCTCGGTAACCAAAGTAGCCAGCCGAGGAGGGTCTGGTCTATACACAGTTTGGGGTTCTTGGTTCGGTAATCGTACAGAACACACCCCTAGAAATACCTACAGATAATATTATAAAATTGAAAAAGAAAGAGGAATATCTGTGAATAATTATTGCACATATCCTGCGATACCCAAATTTCCCACCTCCTCGTACATTATTTATTTATTGTGAGCCATCTAAAACTTGGAAAAAGAAGACTAGTAAAAACCAACAATTGCAATGCACTGAGTAAACCACCTTATAACCGAGATTTTGCTTGCTTCAATGGAGAACTCTGCAAGGAAGCAGTGGAAACACTATTAAGACGGAAGAAAAAAAAAAAAAACTATATATACCAAATGTACCATATTCCATAATCAGTATTCTAATCTAGATTAGCACACAAGCCACATTAGTATTGGGCTCATGAAGCATGGCATAACATTCAATCATACAATTTTGCACATGTAAGAGGCTAAGAGTACAAGATAATTAACATAAAATGGTTTCGGGTTTCTTACCAGAGGAGCCCCCTTTGCAGCTCTTTCAGCCAAAAAGGCACAAGGCTTGAAAAATTCACCATAAATATTTGACCATTCTTGCAATCTTGAGTGGATGTATTTGGATCCAAGTGAGTCAGCCCAGAACATGATACCCCCCCTGATCAGACGTATCCAAATAAGTTAGAGCACATTTTATGGCTTTTATGAAAGTGTGCCCAACAAATCCATATAAAATACACACCTGTATGGTGGAAAACCCATGCCCATGACTGAAGCAATGTCAAGGTCAGCAGCTTTCACAGAAATACCTTCAGCAAACACTCGGCAGGCCTCATTCACAACAGGGAAAAATATCATCTCCACAATGTCCTTTTCTGCTAACTTCGAAAGCTGTGTTTGAAATTTCAAATGGCACAAAAATTGCCCCAGAGATTAAATCATTAATATTATACTTGAGATAGAGATTACGAGTTCCAGTGTGTGAGAGAGAGAGAGAGACCTTAGGGTCTATGGAAACACCAGAAATGCTCCTTGACTTCTCAATATATTTTTTCAATTCAGGATCTGGGCTAGTTTTGCGTTTATCATTATAAAGATAGAAACCCCTACGAGTGCTTTCCCCTAACACAGCAGAAAACATGCAAATGAGAAAATACCTTTCTTGTTATAATGGGAAAATGAGAAATACTTACTAACTAATCTGTGCTGAAGTTTAAAAGTAGTTGATAAATAAATACATCACTAGCCACCTACAACTTCAACAACAAATTATTACCTGCTCTCCCATCTTCCTGCATCATAGGGATAAGCAATGATTTATATGTCCGCTCAGGAAAGTTCAAAACAAATTGCGTGCCAGTTGCAATTGCCACACCAAACCCAACCAGATCACACAATCTGCATAAATAAATAGAAAACAAAACCCAGTTGAATGCAAAAAAACAAAGAAGGAATCTTTGGAGAGGGGTGGGGGGAGAACAAAAGAACCAAATCATAATCATTTTATAAAGTATTATTGACCTGAATGGGCCCATAGGCATCCCAAATTTGGTGATTGCCCTATCAATTTGGTAGAGATCAGCACCACGTTCAACTAGCAAAAGAGCAGCTTGCGTGTAAGGAAAGAACATTCTGTTCACAGCAAATCCTGTGCAATTACCAACAACAACTGGAGTTTTCTTTATCTTTTTCCCAACTTCTAGCAGATCAACAATAACTTGGGGAGACGTCTGATTAGTCCGAACAATTTCCAAAAGTGGCATGACATGCGCTGGACTGCATCAACAGCAAAAATCAGTGCTCAAGTTAACAATTTGAGGAAGATTAAACCAGGACAATTGTACACTGTATAGTATTACCTAAAAAAATGGGCTCCAATAATCCGATCGTGGGACTTGGTCCTTTCTCCAATGAGGTTCAAGTCAATTGTAGACGTGTTGCTTGCGAGTATGCAGTGTTTTGGGCAATATTTTTCAAGATCAGCAAAAATTTGTTGCTTTAAATCAACTTTCTCAATAACCGCCTGTTCCAAGCATAGAGGATGAATATTTCAGGCCTGTTCACCTTACTCTCAATCAAAAGAACAGTAAGAAGGGTGAACCAGAACAACATGTGTCAAAAACTACCTCTATGACCATGTTCACATCTTTAAAGCTTTCATAATCCAGGACACCCTTAAGAAGAGAGAAGGTCTTTTCAAACTTTTCTTGAGTCATTTTTCCTTTCTTAACATGGCTCTGCAGATTGGCTGGACCACAAAATTGACAACTTATAGCAGATTATCATTACAATATACTTAACAATTAGCTGTCATTATAACACAGGAATCCAGTTACTAAAAAACACAATTTATTAGAAATAATAGAAAGATAAAGCTTTCAGAAGCAAATATCAACAAGGACTTAATCTTAACAAGGACAATAAGATACTAAAGTGGATGCTTTAATCTTAACAAGGACTTCTAGCCTCACCTCTGACTCTATCAATCCCAGCCTGCAAGAACTTATCATTTACTTCTTTCAGGATCACAGGATAATTACTAAGAATCAATGCCGTGGCTATTCCAGAGCCCATTAACCCACCACCGAGGACAGCAACCTTAGTCACTCGTCTAGGCACCAAACCAAGATCAGTAACCCCGGGTACCTAAACATGGTTATGAGATGACAAGTGTTAGGAAAATTAAGTTAAAGAAAAGGTGGTCAAGATTGGTAAGGCTGAATTTCAGTTTGCAACTTAGAGAGTGTATAGTGTCGCACATATCCAAAGATACTTGGTTCTAGCAATGAAATCGTACTCATTTTTATATAATAATATACAAAAAATTTCACATTAGTTACATCTACTGACAGATTTATATAACATTAGAATAGGTTATTCTGCAAAAGACATCATATGCTTATTCTGTAAGAATTGTGATTCCAAAGATTGGTTCAGTTTTTTAAAAAACATCTATTCTTATCAATATTCAACCAAAAGCAGTTAAATTTAGCCACTATAGTATTGCAGTTTAACAATCATGACTCTAAACTTCCATAAAAAAATAATTAAATAACAATGTACTGACAAAACATCAATTAAGTTCAGTAAAAATCCACACACTCATTCTGCTTCCATAGGAATCAAAGATTGTTGAATTTGACCAAGTATATGTTGTTTGAAAACAAACAGTATACATATATCCAGTTTAAAATTCTATTGCAGGGATGCCTGATATTTTAGAGATATATAATTAAAAGTTACGTGTCAAACCTTTGAAGTTCCACGTTGAGCAAAGAAGATGTGGACCAAGCTCTTGCAAGTGTCAGAATGCAGTAGTCCTTGAAAAGCTTCAGCCTCCTGCAATAGCAAGAAACAATGTCTCACAATTACATGTCAATAAGTTAGGAAAAACCAAAAAAAATATTGAAAGAGATACGGACCTTCCAAAGTCCAGACCGGCCACCAGAAGCTATACCCTCTTCAACAACATCAATGCAAACCAACGGGTGTTTGAGGTTGGGAGCCTGCTTCCGGACTTGAGCTCTTGCAAATTTAAGTATTTCCCTAGCTTCGCCAAGGGGCTCTAATTTGTCACCCCTTTGAAGACTAGCAACCCATGGTTTTCTACGGTCCAAGATATCCAAGGCCCACTGACGTGCAGTGCTTATCAACTCACCAGGTGAAACAACAGCATCAACAAGGCCTAAATTATAAGCCTCTTCCCCTTTAACCGGTTTTGATGTCTAATTAGGCACAAAGAAATGGGAATGGGGAATGGGGAAGGGGAAGGGAATGTAATCAAAATTGATACAGTTAGCATGTCAAACTTTTATTAGATGTTCATTAAAGACCAAATAAAGAAAGTAACCACAACACACCAGCATCATTTCAAGTGCCTTTGAGATTCCAACAAGACGCGGAAGCCGTTGCGTTCCTGAAAATATTCCGGATCATGTGATTGCAATACAGGATAATTTTACAGCTCTTTAGTTGAAACCTTCAATGTGAAGGCAATTCAACATAATACCTCAACAGATTTTGATAATGACATTTCAAAATTACACAACTTAAATTTACTGTGCAAAACAAAACACTGGAATTTTATTGATATATCAAGAGCAAAACATGCTTGGCAAGGTCTAAAACCAAAGAAGATTACAGATGGGGAACACATCATAACATTCATAAGGTTAACTGAAAACTTAAATACTACACAAGAGTGTTATATCAATACAATAGCTACTACTAAATATAAACAATATACTCAATCAATACAAAAAATATAACCATACCTCCAAATCCAGGAATGAGTCCAAGTTGAAGTTCGGGCAAGCCTAATTGTGCAGTAGGAGTTGATATCCGGGCATGGCATGCCTGACACAAGAGCATCAAAATTTCATCAAACAAAATCCCAGCAGAAAGGCTTTCAGTCAAAAACAATTGCAACACATACCATGGCAACCTCCAATCCTCCTCCCAATGCAAGGCCATCAATGGCAGCAACTGAAGGCTTCCTAGCAGCTGCAAAATTAGGCAACCAATCATAGTTCAACAGAGTTCAGGGTATTCTTATTAGAAAAAAATATATCTATATTAAAAAACAAAAGAAAAACATATATATACCTTCTAAAGTGTCCGTGGTAAGCTCAACGGATATATAACCGGGCTTTGCAAGCTCCACTGTAGAATATAACAGGAACTTAGTAGAATATGTAGTAATGCATAAATTAGAATATAAAAAAACATAAAACAGAAAACATACCATTTTGTCCCCCTTGGAGTCCACCAAAAGCAGTAATATCGAAGCCCCCAGAAAATTTGCCTTTTGCTCCTGCTCCAACAACACAGAGCATTAGCTTCATTACTAAAATATTCCAATTTTCAAGCTTTAAAAAAAATATTAACAAACTGCGCAATTACCTGTAATAACAATTGCCTTCACATCATCTCTTCGTAAAGCCTCCTCATAACTGTCTTTCAAGCTGAAAAATACTGAAAGATAAAGATGAGAATTAGTAAAATTTTGAGCAGCCATGGCTTTGATTTTGAACCTATGCAAACTGGGGTTGATGCCAGCCAATAGACTTCGCAACCAAAATTCGCAAAGATATTGAATCAAATCATGGACCAACGACGAACGAGTAGTAAATTCAACTATTTGTGCACAAGCAAACCCAATAATTGAAACATACATAAATACTTGAAGGATCACCAAACGAAAGCATCAAAATAAGCCAGAGATTTAAGGTCTGATGGGTAAATTTGGAGAAAAAATAAAATACCATCGAATGAGAGAGAATTGACAGGAGGGTTGATAATGGTGATGAGAGCAACCCCATCAGCTCCGACTTGGAGGACGGTCCGACCCTTTGCTTTGCTACCCATTTGCTAGTTAGTTGCTACTACCACTGCAGTAGTGCTTCTGCTTCTCTCTGGTTCTCTGAATTCCAATAATGGAGGTTTAATGGGTAGAGGCTTTGGTTGGCGTTTTAATTGTGGCGGGGGAGAGGCGATGTGTTTGTGTCTCACTGTTTCGCGGTGACGTTGGAAAGGTTTGTAAGGAACTAAATTTGGCAGATCTTTAGTGTGGCTTGGGTCTATGGAAGACCGATGCTCACTTTACTCGCTTTTATGGAGAGTCACGCCACGCTCGCATTGCTAAATATAGTGTGGTAATTTGGACTTCTGGCCTTTTTTAGATTTTGAGCAATTGTGGATTGATGACATATTGTTTATGTTAAAGAGTCGTTTTGGGAATAGCCAGTTGTTTTAGTTTTAGAAATTTGAAAAATTAACAAAAATTATTCTATTTAAAGATGTTTAATTATTTATTTAAAAATTTATAAATCTAAATTTAAATAATGCTTAAATTCTTATCAAAAAGTGCTTTAATCACTATTGAATAGTGCTCAAACCTTATTGAATATTGTCTATAAATGTTTGAGCACTTCTCGATAAGATTCTTGAGAGTTAAATTTCTAAAATTTTAACAATTGGATTAAAAGTTCTTAATAGAACTTGAAAAAAGATTTTGAACTTGAAACATCTTTCAATAAACAAAAATCCTACTAAATTAATAACTAGTAATCCTTACAACTAAAATTATTTGTGAATTTAATACTTCTGAGCATAATTCAAGGGGTGGGCATTCAAACCGGTAAACCGAAAAACCAATCTAAACCAAACCGACGGTTGGTTTGGATTGATTTTTTAAAATATTTTTTAATTGAATGGTTTGAAAACCAAACTAAATTGTAAATTTTGAATTAATTACAATTTCATTATCTCAAATTATCGGTTAAACCAAACCAAATTGATTACTTATATGAATAAATAATATATTATTTTTTACACGTGACGTTATATAATAGGAAAAAAACTAATTTATATGGTAATTAATATGTCCCACATACAATCATGTATAGTATTTTAAACTTACATAATAGACTCACTTTTTAAAAAATAATCATTATATAATTTATATTTTAGAAATTTTGGGCCTAAAAAATAATATTGGGCTTGTAAAATAATGTTGAGCTTTGAAAAACCAAACTAAACTAATCCAAACCAAAATTTTTGGTATACCACACCTTCAGTTTTAGGCTTCTATAATTTAGTGATGGTTTGATCTAAAATCAAATCAAATCAAATCAAACCAAACTGTACAGTCTGTACCTATCCTTACATATTTTTTTTTTATAAATATATATATATATAAGAAGACTTCTAACCATAAAAAATCTCAAACCGACCGTGAATGGCACGCATTTTTCATGCAAGTCGAAGTCGGAGCGGGGAAGGCCATCTCTTCTGAGTTCTGTCATTAAGCAAATACAGTTTTTTCTTGAAGTTTTCAATATCACATCCATCGCGTTTCGTCAAAAGCAAGCCACGTCAGACAGCTGAAAGCCGAATGGATATATTAATTTAACAACAATTCGTTGGGATCTTTCGATTGGCGGTGGCTTAGGTGACGCCTTCGGGAGAGCGTGGAGTAATATTCTTCGAAGCTAAACGGATCAGATGCTTACGACTTACGAGTCGGTTGTTCCTTCCAAGCTTCACGCATTTCGATGTCATCCACTCCTCGTCTGGCGTGCCCCAAATAAAATTAGGCAGCGTTCTTGCTCATTCCACTCCGGATGGGGACAAAAGAGGGAGTGTGACTGTGTGAGGCTAGACTGCTTATAGTCAAAGATAGGAGGCCCCCAAGTCTTTCTGTCTAAGGTGGTAGGCCGTCGTCAATTGCATTTGTAGTTGGGCCGTACGCTCGTGATTGGAGTCTAGTGGGTGACTACGAACCAGGCAGTGGCATAGCATGGGCTCAAGCCTTGTCCAACGTTCAATTTGGGCTCCAAACGGACTGCCAAATTGGCTTACAACATGAGATGGCACGCCACTTGTGAACTGTGCATGACTGCATTCAATAATCCAATCCAACTTATTTAAATTAATACACATGGTCATTAGTCATTACTCTTTAGTCTTTACTCTTTACAATGCTAGAGATCTAAGTTCTTAGGAATTAGGATTAGTCTAAGTGTTAAAGATGAACAGAGTAATGAGTTAAAATTATAATATGTTCGGATTTGTTTTCCTTTAATATAATAACAAATAAAATATTATGAATTTTAAATTTAAATCACAAATGATGTGCTAGTTTATGTGGAATGCAGTGCAACATTATTTAGATTCGGGGCAAAATTTTAATATATTTAGCAATACTCTTTGTAATGGATTACAAATCCAATTCAATCAAATTTTAATGTATAATTCTTTTTTTTATCTCTTATGGGTTGCCCTGATTTTTTTAGTTTTTTCTCACTACTAAGCTTCTTTTCTTCGATTTGAATTAAATTCGTTGAACTTCTAAAAAAAAAAAAAAGATTCGAATTACATAGTTACATAGACGTTGACTTTAGTGAGTGATTATTTTTTTTATTTTTTAAATTAATTAACTATTCTTTATGAGATTTGAACTCATTACATTTGAAGAGAATACTAAAGGCCTGTTAGTAGTACTCTAAGAAGGTTTAATGAGTGTTTTTAAAAGTTAGAAGTGTTTTTACTTGTCTTTGTAAAAAATAATTAAAAATGTTTTTGGGTCACTAAAGTATTTGGAAGCATTTTTTAGAAAATCACCTATCATGAAGAAACACTATAATTTTTTTATGGAAAAAAAACTTATGTGTTTCTGATAAAAACATTTCTAAAAAGTGATACTAAACAAAAGCATTTTTACATAAGCACTTAAATAGGCCTTAAATGCCCATCCATTAGGTTTAGTCGTTTAGATCAAATGGTCATAAGCAGCAACTAGGTAGGGGCCGCAGGGGTAATTCCGTAATAGAAGCGCTTAATTTAAAAAAGCGCGTAATTAAAAGCGTAACTCTCCCGCGCAAAAAACCAGAACTCGGAGTCGAAACTCAGACTCCAGAGAACCCTTCGCAGCTTCGCTCAACCGCTTTCGCCACCGCCACCATCAAAATCTCCGGCGACCGAGAAACCAATAAACGATAGAGTTTCAGAGAAAACCAACGCAACCATGAGCACCACCACCAGAGAACAACAACAACCACCACCTCTAACAGACACTGATATCATACGCTTAGCCCAATCCTGCGCACCAGTCCCCTCCTACCTTCTCTCCACCACGTCCCACCCAACCCTCCTCTCACACCTCACCTCTCGCTCTCAATCCTCTTCACCATCGAAGCCAGTCTCCGAGTACACACTCTCTCTTCTCTCTCTCATCTCCCTATCTCCCCAAACCCACTCTCTCTCTACCCTCCTCTCCTCTCTCCTCCTCTCCTACACCAGTCTCTTCACCTCCTTCAGAATCCCACACGACCCCAACTCCCTCAAGACCCTCCAGTTCTTCCAAGCCCAATTGCCGTACATACCCATTACCGATCTTCCCCAAATAGTCGAACCCATTGTGTCGTTTTTGCCCCAAATCGTGGATTCCGAGAATGCCCAGATCCTCGACCTCCTTCCTCGGTGCTTAAGCTTGATTCGAAATGCCGAGGAGATCGAACGCGGCGCCCATTTTGTTAATTCGGTGATTGATAAAATTTTTGGGTTCAAATGGACTAAAGGGTTGGTGATCAAGATGGTTTCGATTGTCCGGGACTTTCCGGTTCTCGATAAAATAAGGGCTAGAGAGTTTGTCGACAAGGTGTTTGTGGGAATGCCGAGCTTAGACTTGCAAGACTTGCCGTCGCTTGTGTACCAGTTGCTGGTTCTTGCGTCCAAAGGGTTTAGTAAGAGGGAGGTGATTGAAGGGATTGTGATGTTTTTTGGGTCGAAAATGGGGTCGAAGGTGAGCTCTATAGTTAGGCAAGTTGAAGGGACAGTGTTGCTCCACGTTAACTTTGCGGTGAAGCAGGACCCTACATTGGGACAAGAGGTGATGGGGCTTGTGAGGTCGGATCTTAGAGCTTTCAATCATTTCACTGTTGCTGTTTTGTTATCGGTTTCGAGGGTTCGGAGGTTTGGTGAGAGTTCGATGGGAGCTTTGAAAATAGCGCTGCTTTCAGCGTACAGTGATTACAAGTTTGCCAAGTATGAGTTGCATGCTTTTTCCTTTTTTGTTATTTGTTTAATTTTCTTATAAGTTGTAGTGAATGCTTACTATGAACTAGTTCATAATTAAGTCATTTTATACCATAACATTTGAAACTAGTCATATTGTGGATTAGGTGACTACATGAACACCAATTTAGTTAAAATGATTAGCTTTCCATGTGGGTTCTATCAACTTGTCTATTTGATCATAAACTGTGTCAGGATGTGTCACATTTGTTCATGTCTAGTCCACTATGTATGTAGTTTTTTTTTTTTCTTGAAAACACAATGTTTAGGTTATTCTACCTATTTAGGTAACTTGTTTGCAAACTCTTCCTTATCTTTCAGAGATTGTAAGTGGATACCGGACGACATGAAGAAAGAATATCTGCAGAATGTCAAAGTAGTGGAGAAAGCCATGGTAAGAGCTGTAATTGCCTTTTCTTTGTTATCGTTTATATGTGGGCATATGTTGTTTCAAGTTTATATAGTTTGGCAGTATTCACTATTTCGTTGAATTTTAGGTTAAAGAGAGCAACTATGGAAGGGAACATATTGTGCCTAGCATTTTGCAGTTTGCTTTCTTATTGCTAGAGTCAGTGGAAGAGGGAAATCATAAAGAGCTCTGCAACTCAAATGGTTTGTTAGGCATCGAGGAGCTTGCTATTCAGATGCTGAAGGCTCTCTTTGAGGCCCATGATATGGCAAGGAATGAGGTCAGTAGAACTGTATGACTATGGAATCACATAATAATGTTTGAAAATGCTCTGCCTAATTTTGGGGTTGGGGAGGAGGAAAGAAGAAAATGCATGTATGGAATGTTATTTATAAAGGCATATCCTCATATAGGGTGCATTACTTAACCTTTACCTGTCATAGAGCTGTGCAACACCCCCACATATTTAGTGTATGGAATTTAGTTTGAAAAAGTATCTGAAAGGCGTCTTTTTCTCTTTTAGAGAAATCAATTTAATAAAGCTGATTGCATGTAATTGGAAGACAGAACAAATCACGTTTAACCAGTTAGTGTTCCCATCTAACCTCTTATAGTCATACAACATTAATTGTTTGATTCAATGTTGTATAGATTATTGAGCAGTGTAAATTTCGCATCCTTTCTTTAAAGCCAGAGCAGAGCATGGCAATAATAAGGTAATTGCAGTTTAACTGCTCAACTTTGATGCCGGTACTATGTTTTCTGTTAAGCTTTAGTAAGTCTTATGTGCAGACTGCTTGGGAATCTGGTTCAAAGTTATCTCTACCCCATGTTAGAGCATGTTTCCCGGCTGAAGGAATTGCTGGATTATTACACTTTCATGCATGGCAAGGTTGCTGCTCATCTTGTTACTGCTTTATTGCCTCTCATCAAGTTCAGCCGTGATCTTAAGGTACTTATTGTTTCATTGTTTTAATCTATCAAAATGGTATATTTGTACTTGTTAATTGGGATATAAAGTTCTTAAGCTGCATTGAAAAGCTTCTGTTTTTTTTATAATCACCTGGAATATGCACAGAATCCAAGTTTTCGGACATTGAAAAGTTCAACCAACAGTGTGTAATATTCACGAGTGTGTATCATTTTCAGTGGTATGATGCATGACCCTGAAAACAAAAATTTGAATTGTGAGATATGATATATCGAATCTCTTTCATATGGTCATGTCTTGAGTACAAAGTATGCTATTTACAAGTGAGAATTTGTGTTGATGTCCTTAATATACACTAGTATATTTATTCACTTGTTTAATTCAACAATCCAGGATTACACTATTTTGGTAATGCGGAAGGCGATGTTTAGACGAGAAGATACAGTTCGTCTTGCAGCAACTGGTGCTGTTCTTGATCTAATTCTGGCAGAAAAGCAATTCAAGAAAGATGACCTAATATCTTTTCAAGAGTCATCTAGCCAAGCCAGTAGCAGCCAGCAATCTGAGATACCCTACAGTGTGGGGGGAAGCCTCTTTCAAGAGCTTAGTGGTTTGCTTCAGAGATGTCTTTATCAGCAGGTGTTGTATTTATCTTGAGTTTCCTACTTTTTTTTTTTTTAAAAAAAAGCTTATGTTATTCTCTTTTTGTTTGAACATCTCTATCCTCCAAATATAAATTATAATTGGGTTACTGTTTTCAGGCAAATGTCAAAGAAGTCATGTATCATGGACTTGTGAAGCTTGTGTTGGTGGACCCGTCAAGTGGGGGGGCTGTCTTTGATTTTCTGTTGCCTCACTTCCTCCAGTTCTTTAAGGAGGTAGACTACATATGCTTGTGATTGCTTGTTTTCTGAAGCTTTATGCTCTTTCTGAATTCCAAGGTTTGATCCATTATTGTGTAAAACTTATTGTTCATCATGTCAGATGTCATGGAAAGAAACTGAAACAGTGCTTCTTATGCATCTGGCACAAAGTTGATACAATTGATAACTTCATGCTTAACATAGAAGGACTATCTTGGCAGGATGCAGATGTGCAACTACAAATTAGCTGCTGTGTTAAATCAGAGAGTGGCAAAGCTTATGTTGAAGAGCCCTTAGATTGTCTTCTATCTTGTGTTTCTTGGATGCTGCTTCTACAACCACATGGTAAAACTGAGCATACCTTGGATTCTTCGTGGGCATGTTTAGGTTTCTCACTTTCACAAGAAAATGAGGTATGCGATTGCTAGTGAACAAAACTCATGACATAATTGGTTGCATATGGTTTCTTGTTCCTGTCTTGTTTCTTATTTTTTTGGGATACAGGTGTGATTTCTTGTTTTGATTGAAAAAGAGAAGAAAATGTTTTAATCTTACAATATTTATATGAAACCACTGACAGGCAGGAAGAAATTTGTCTGGTGGCTCATTCTATAGCGCTTTCTTGAAGATACGGAAGTCTCTAAGAAATCAGGATTTGGAAGGTTTGCAGAAATCAGAAATATTTATTATCCTACACCATATCTTCCCTCCCCCTTTTTCTCTTGTGGTTGTGTGAAGCATTTGCAATATTGGGTGGATTACTTTGCAATGTTTTGAAACTCTTGGTTTGACAAAAAAGTGTGTCGTGTTTTGTCAGACTCTGTCTATTTATCTGGATAGTTTAGAAGAGAAAATTGAAAGAAGAGACTTAGTGAAGAAAAATGGAGGAAATTAGGAAAAGGGAGAGAGAACAGAATATTAAGGATCAGAGTGGAAAGTTGAGTTATTTTCTCCAGCTTTTTTTGTTTGTTTTGAAACTAACCTCAAGAAGGGGTGAAGTAAAATGATTGATCATTGCTATTTAAGACAGATCCTCTTACCAGTTAGTTTCTTCTTGTGTCAAATCAGGCATCTTTGGTCAAATTCAGGATGCAGGCTCTGCATCTTTTGAAGAAGATAAAAGGAAATGCTGCGCTTTGGTCTTATCAGGAATTATTGAAGTAATATTGAATGCTATTGCTACTGAGTTGGAGAAAGCAACAGACAGAAAGAAATTGGATCTTGAAAAGGAGCTTATTGACTTTGTTGACCTTCATGATTCATTGGATAAGGATTCATGTTTCTCCAGGCAAAGTACTATCAGAAGAGGGAATCTTCGCACTACTGCTCATGATATACCCAACAGCATTGATTTAGGGCAGTCAAAAGTGACACAAGGACGGATTTCTTTCTTTACAACTTCAAGTATATATGAGATATTGCAAACAGTGTTGAAATTACTGAATACTGATAACTCTAATAATAATGCAGCTTCCCAAAACCATAGCCAGTTTACTAGCAAGACGTCAAAATGCTGCTCTAAAATTATTTCTTTTGTCTTGAATGCCTTCCTTAGTCATATAAAATCTTCCCCTGTTCTTCGAAATGAAGATCCGTTGAGAACTTTGATCTATGGGGAGATTACTATGCTAGGGCCCCCCTTGCTGAAATTAATTTTTTTGCTTAAATCAGGGACAAAGTTAGTGACTGATCAAAGGAGAAAGGAAGCTAAGGGAAAGAAAGATGTTCATGAACAAAGGGAAAATCTTCATCTAGCCTTGATTTGCTTGAAGGAATTGATAATGATTTGTTTGTGGACTTTACAGCTGAATGGTTTGCTTGAAGAGATGGTGTCAATTTCCACTTTTAAGCATGCTGGTTCGGATAATGAATGCGAAACAATCCCTGTAATCGAGGATCAACATATAAGAAGCGAAGAGTTATTCATTGTGAAAACCTTGAAGCCTCTATTTTCTGAGCTTCTTGCACTTTCATTTTTTGGTGAAGTTGTGGTAAGTAGCATTTGTGACTTTTCTGATTTATACCTTTATTTTTCTGAAAGATATTAATCCATTTCTAAAGAGAAAGCTTGTTTCTTCAGATTATTTGTGACATGATATTGATCATTGGGGGAAAATTGCCATGCGAATTGAGGAACTCCCATGGAGCTTGGGCTATCAGTGTCTGCAAGAGCAAAGAAATAACAAACTCCAAGGTTGGAAAAAGTGTTGCTACACTTGCTATATGCTTATGCTCACCTCCAAATGATTTAATTATATCGCAAGATATGGCTAGAGAGCTGTTACGGGTTATTGGATCACAGGGAAATGTCCCAACGAAGGTGTCTGAAGTATACCCCATCATAAACCATCTGACAAGTCCTGCAATAAATTCTTGTATACTGCACATAATTGAAGCAGTTATAGTTGATATGGATTGGGCCATCAAAAAATTGAAGACATTCTCTTTAGTCTCTCAGAAATGCATTTATCTTAATCAGAACAGTGAGCAGTCTCCTGGGTTGGCATTTGAGGAAAATCTTTATGCTAGGGCCGAAGCAGTGGTGAAAGTACTATCATCCTTTGTTTTAATGAGCCTTAATGGTATGTGTGCAGTTTGTACTAAGAAATGAACTTAGGTCTGCCCCTCCTATTTATGCATAATGCTTTTAAATTGTGCAGATACTCAAGCTGAGCTTTTGCTGCGATTGGCTGCGAGGTTTTACAAGCATTTAGCTCAGATGTCAAAGCTTAGGATTGCTCCTAAAGGTTGCAAACAGCTTTTTCCTAGCCTTAAGTTTCAGAAACTTGTGGAGGTAACGTGCAAGCAGCTGACAACTCCTCTGTATGTATTTGTGGAAATTATGCAAAAGGTATAACTCTGATCCTTTCACATTACTTGCGCTATAAAATGTTTTCTGTTAGTCATAAATGTTTAACTGATGATGGGGTTCCATCATACTTGCATTGCAGAAACAACAAGACAATGCTAATTATAAAAAGGGAATTATCAACAAAATAAAGAGGGAGAACAGATGCATCCCAGAGCTGATATTTCAGATAGAAGATTATGAAAAATATCTCATCCAGCTTAGCAAGGTGAGCAAAGTAAATTTATTAAGGCATGCCAAGCGTAGCACTGCACGGGATTTCAGAATAATGGAGCCAAACAAGATTACCAGGGAAGAAAATGGAGGTCCAAGTCATGAAGCAAACCATCGTAATTCCAGTGCAGTTGAAAATGAGTCAGGTGAGGATCCTGATGAAAATGAAGGGAATGGTTCGGATAAGATTTTATCACCTGAATGTGATAGTCCTCTGGCTGCGGAGGATTCTGGCTCTGATAATGAAGATGGAGATGGTCTTCCTAGTGCCAAGAGGTTCAAGAGAGGCAATATTGTGCAGGACTCTGATGATGAAGCCTAAAACATATATGCAGGGACTAATTTTCATGTGGCAGATGCTAATACGGGGAACTGATAATGGTATATAGTAATTTTGTTATACGGAAATTTTATATTTCTCAATTGGCCTTCTTTCAACTTCCCACGGCCCACGGGCTATTTATAGTAATGTCATCTACATTATCACAAGTATTTCACTTTACAGTCTAAACTTCATTGTCTTACTTTGCTTTCAAATTGTAGTTTGCATGTCGTTTAGTTTATATCTATCAATTCCTGGCCAAAAAAAAAGTTTATATCTATCAATTCTGTTAACTTTTTCGTCTCTCATACGAATGTGACTTATAAATAATAATTTTTGGAGGCACAAGAGATTGAAAAGAAAACAGAATTGATGAATTGGGACAAATGACACACAAATTAAAATTTGAGAGACAAAATAAAGTTAGCAAAATGAGATAGAGTAATAATTTAGAGGGCATCGCTATTAATGACCCATTTTTCACTATCCAATGGTGCGTCATTTGTTAGTAAACGGTAAACACTATAACTATGTATACAATAAACCTTAATGTGATGGTCACCAATTATTGTTAGAAAAAATTGTTGGTACCTGTCGTTGTATGCAAGAGTTTCTCAAACAATATAATCTTGAGCAAACGTTTTGATTTGTCTGTTACAAATGTACAATGAGAGATAAGGGTAGTTTTCTTAGAACTGAGTAGCATATCCTGTTTCGACAAAAAAAGGCTGCATGTCCCGTAGTTGAATGATGGATGAGTTGGAGCTGCAAGTACCGGGGGTTGAAAGTTGAAACGCAACCATCAGCATTCAGGCTCTTCACACAAGTACACGACAAGGTACTGAAATATAGAGTTCATTTTTTAGAAAACTATTGGAAAGTCCCTATAGGAAGATTTAAAAGTGAGTTTATATATATATATATGTGGGCTAATTTCAATTCAGTATCTCAAATTTGTTTTAAATTTCAATTTAGTATCTTATGTTTAAAATCTTGTAATGTTATAAGATATATTAAAAGCTGATGTGACACTTACATGACATTCTCACAATGATGACTAGATGTCACGTGGTCTGATAACAGACACTGTCATGCCACGTGACCAAAAAATAATTAAAAATTTAAAAACATGACACATCATGCCACATAATTATTTTAAAATTTTTAGAATATAAATTATGTTTTATGCCACTTGTCATGACGTGTCATGTTGTCAGACCACGTGACATCTAGTCAGCATTGTGGGAGTGCCACGTAAGTGTCACATCAGCATTTAACAGATCTCTTAACAGTCATACTGACGGAGGTATGACATTACAACAAATTAGAAAAATGAGGTATAACATTGCAATATTTGAAACATGAGATACTAAATTGAAATTTGAAATAAACTTGAGATACTGAACTGCAAATAACCATATATATATATATATAGTTCTTCTCTAGAGTCCACACATCCGCAAACATTGAAAAATGAGGACATCTTTTCTAGAAAAAATCTCTATATATATATTTAAAAAAAAAACTTAAAAGCCCAGAAAAATACATTGATGAACGCATGCCCATGTTTTAGCAAATTAGTGCCGAGCGATCAGCACTGTTCACTAGGCGCTCAACTACTGTAGTGTAGTAACAGTTCAGTGCAATAAAAAAAAATCTCCTTTATCTTCTACATGTTTTTTTATAATTTTTTTCAGAAAATTAGAGTTTAGTCTTTATTACATTTTTTCTTTGAATTGAAAATTTATGGGTTTTTTTTTTAAATAAATCTCTTTGACCACTATCCACGTCAAAGAAATATGTCATTATTTTTTTATTTTTTGAAAGTATAGGGTACAAGTTCACCTCATACTCTTATAGGGTGTAGAATAAAATTTGTGAAGGGAGTTAAAACCTAATATAAAGTCAACAAACCAGCATCGATGGCTCGAGGAAGAAGCAAAAATGCATTACCGGAAATGGCCACCGAGCGCTCGGCGCCTAGTATATGTAAAAAAATAATAGAAACTAATGAACCAGTATTATGTAACATGAAATAGTTACAATATTATTGAAGTTTATTTAGAATTCTAAAAGTTATAAAGATTTAGTAATAAAATATAAAATTAAAAGACCTGAATACTCTCTAATTTTTTGTTGTTGTTAGGTCTTATTTGAGTGTATTTAGGCATGATTTAATATTTTTTAGAGAATTAATGAGGTTAAGATTTTAAATTTTAAATTTTTTAAAAGGATATATAAGTATAACGGCAATGTAAAAATATGCAAAAATGTGCTATTATAGTGTAGTACTGAGCGCTTGACACATTTTTTTGTCCTTAAGCGTGAAAAATCCTCTATATGATAGTTTTTAAATGGATAAAGTATAAATTAGGAGCTTTTCAGTTGAAAGCCCTTAATTTTTCAATAAACAATTTGTAATTTTCAAATAAAATTAAGGTCAAAACAACACTGTCATATTGCATTTGAACACCGTAAACTTGCTTATCTTGAGAAATTATCAGATAATCGTTTTTCTCTGCGGTAATTAATTATAAGGAGAAAAAAAAAATTTACTCCTAGTGTTTTATCTTGAAAACAGATTTGGTTCATGTAATCAAAACTCTATATTTGATCCCTTTATTTTATGTTATTTGCAATATAAGAACAATTTTATCAAATTCAAAATTTAAATTTTTGTTTAAAAATCAATTTAAAAGTTACGTACTTTTCCTTAATTAACATTTAAAATTTTAAACTCGTCCTAGAAATTCGTTACGTGCGCGGTAAAAACAGCAAAACCCAAACCGCGGGTCCACGGGTGGACAGTAAATAAAAGAGGTAAAAAAGGACATCACAACATACACAATTACAGACACCCACAGTTTCAATTCCACAGTCACAGATTCTCAGAGTCGCAGTGAGAGAAAGCAAGAAGAAAAGGGTGGATGTGGAGGGTGTTGTTCTTCTAGCTTCTCTGTACAGAAAAGAACAGCCCTCTTCCTGCTTTAGCAAGCAAGGCTCTGACTCGTTTACCAAATCGGAACCAACCCCCACTCAAATCAAGCGCTCTCACCTCGAAAGCAAAAGCAAAAGCAAAGCGAAAAAGACCCAACAAAATGAGCGAAGACGCCAAGAGAAGCAGCGTCCCTGGAGCTCTGTTGGCAAAGCCCAATTCCGACGACCGGAAACCCTCGCCGGCGGTCACTACGCCTACCGGCAAGCGTGTCATTATCAAGAGCGCCGACATGTTCCAAGACGTGCAGAAGGAGGCTGTTGACATCGCCATCGGCGTTAGCTCTCTCTCTCTCTCAAACTTTGTGTTTTGTTTTTGTTAGTTTTAATTAAGCTTTGGATTTAGTTCAGAAATGGGTTTCTGGAAAAAAAAAAAAGAAGAATTGAATGTTTGGGTATGATTCAGGCATTTGAGAAACATAGCGTAGAGAAGGACGTTGCGGAGCATATAAAGAAGGAGTTCGATAAGAGGCATGGACCCACTTGGCATTGCATCGTCGGTCGCAATTTTGGTAACCCCATCAGTTTCTCTCTTCCCTCTTCTGGCTTCTTGTTTCCTTCTTTCTTATTGTGGTGGTTTGTTCAGATTTAATATTTGAAGGTTTTTGGGTGGTAATGAACAAATCTAATGCGTAGTTTTGTGCTTTTTGTTTCTTTTGGGTTTTTTTTTTTTTTTTTTTTTTTTTTTTATTCCATGAGAGTGGGTTGCGTTGTTTGGTATGGAATAGATCTAAGCTTTTATTAATTCCTGTGCTCTTAAACAGTAGTGGCTGGCTGTTGCAAATGTTTATTTGATCCCCTCTTGAAGTCGAGTAAAGCCAGATTAGCATTTTATGGTTTTTAAGTAAAACACTATAGCTATCTCAGATTAGCAAATTCTGAGTAGAATGGCTTTTAAACTTGGTCAATGTGGGCTTGATGGGTCATCCGTAGCTGACAACATAGTATACTTTATTTGTTGTCATGAAAGAGTGCTTAATCGAATAGGAGAAAACCCGATGCCTTATGATTATTCCCCCAAGTATCCTGATTTTGGAGGGATCTCTGTTATTATTCTTTCTTCAACCCTTTAAATTCAGGAATAATATCACTTTGTAAAGGAAAATCTCAAAAGCAATTCGTGGTAATAATGGAAATTAGATATTCAGCTATGGTTGAATAGTTGAAAGGGCTTTCTAAGCGATCGCAAGCCAGATGTTCAATCTCCTATGTAATCTATATGCAATCAAAAACATGTTCGTCAATAGCTGGAGATCTTAGGTGGTTGTCCTAGAAAGGTTTTAGGGGGAAAGGTTTAAGTAGTTCACTAAGCATAACTTGAGTCAAGAAAAAGTTACTCTTATCCCATCCATTAAAAAGGTTGCGTTTGTGATTTATTACCAGGCAAGTGCCAGCCCAGTTTGCAGTAAATATCCATATATGTCTATATATTGTTGGCCTATCTTCTTCTGGATATGACATGGATAAAAGATTTTTTATTTGCTCATTGCTATGTGTTTTCCACTGTTTGCATGGGGACATGCAATGGTATGAGATTGGTGCAAAATTTAAGATGAATCCTGGCTTTTAACAAAGTTTCCGTAATTCCTGTTTAATATGGTTTGGGCTTTGTCTATTGAAAGAAAACAGTTGGGATTGCCATGGATAATCAGAGTAGCATTTTCTTTAGTTTCTATTCAACCAACTTGTCAGCTTGACATTTTTGTAATAAAAACATGAGGTTTGTTTCCTGTTTACTTCCATGAACATCCAGTTGGTTTATTACTTTGTTATGAACTTCACAAGAACTGACATGGCTGCTTCAGAGTTTAGCGTCTGAGTTCCCACTTATATTTGGTTGTTGGGTTCAAACTAGCTGCTACCCTTTATTTTTAAAGGTAATCCTGACAGATGTATGGAATAGAGTCTATATAGCAGGCAAAGGCTTGTGTCTGATGCCTTAAGTGATCTTTGATATGGCATCCAGCTCCAGATGAAACAAGAACTTCCAAGGGCAATTGTTCTTGGTCCATTCAGAATGCAACGTATAAAAGTTGTTTGAAATCCTTTTTTTAATCCTCCTCTCAATCTGAATCCAGGGATTACAAATTTAACAGAAAATTGTTTTTATCTGGCTCCCTTAGTAGTATTCTTTTGGTCGTTCTTTGTATAACATGTGGAATTTTGAATAATTTACATCTAAATTAAGTAAGCATTCATAATTATATGTTCATGTTTCTTTATGCAGGTTCATATGTGACTCATGAAACAAACCACTTTGTTTATTTCTACTTGGATCAGAAAGCAGTTTTGCTATTCAAATCTGGTTGATCACTGTTGTGAACTTGTGATGTTGAAAAAGATGGTGATGAATAGAATGATGAGCCTGTGATGGTGATGCCATAATTTGCACTTGTATGTATTAATTGAAATCTACTAGCTTGCAAATCGCTTGCTGAACGTTCTTGTGCTTAACTTGTATATCTAATGTCGCCTCTACTGGCTGTGAAACCTTGGGTATGAATTTCGAACTTTCATTATTTCTAGTCTTTGGTTGTTAATCAGAAAGCTCTCTCATTTTTCATTTTCGGTTGAAGTGAAGATGGAACTTATATGGGGCATTGGAAATGGAATCAATCCATTGTGTAAAACGTTGGAAATGAAAGATTGAAAAAATTTTCCCCCCTTTTTTCAATCAATTGTGACATTTGGTTTAGGAAGATTTTGAACTTGGGACTTATTTTTGGGGATTTTGCTACCCTTGGTCCTAGTCACTATTCACTAATTACATTGAGGAGTTTTTGAAAGCATATTTGTGTAATTCACTTTTTAAACATTCTTCTAGTTCAGAAGAATGATTTAGGTACTCACAATAAAAAGTACTACACTTTTTCTTATATTATTTTCAAATATTACTGGTGGTAAAGAGTTTTGTAGGCTTTGTAGGTAGAAATATAAATCAAAACTTAATGACTTCTCCGACTTGCATGGTAAATAGTTTGATCTTTCACATATCAAATTAATTGTTCAATTTATTCATGATCTTAGTAACTCCTTACAAAAGCAAATTCTTTTGGGATCAAACAAAGCAGAAATGGGTCTTTGAAAGCCTTTCATGATTCGTAAAAGCTATTGCATTTTTGAACTCATTGCTTTGCTATTGCTAGCTTGAGTCCAGTGGAGTCAAATCTTGTTTTGACTAGCTTGAGTTCAAGGTCTGACCGAAATTACCAAAAAAAAAAAAAAAAAAAAGCTCAAAGGGAATCAAATCGGATTATCGTTCTTAAAAATTTAAAATATGATTTTGCTATAAATAAAGCCACTTACAAGTTACAAGTCACAACATAAGAATCTCCTCTTTTGTTTTTTGGTGAGTAGCTTTAATTCTCTTTTTAACAATACATAAATAGACTAACACTTTCAATTCAATAGGTTTTTGGTGCAACATTGATATTATTATTTTTCTTTTTTAAGAAAGCGAATCTTACAATGCAACTCTTTTTTTTTTTTTTTTGGTAATATAATATTACAATGCAACTCCATGAGAATAGTTTTGCTCACCTCTCATTTAAAATGCTACCATGTGTTTAAAAAACTAACCATGAGTTAATCTATTATATTTAATTATTTATGATGTTATAATGATGAGAGAGAAAAATAATTTGATAACTCTTTTCTACTTTTACTCTTATCTTTTATTACTCAACTTTTGCCACTTTTTTATTACCCATTAATTTCTCTTTTCTCTTTTATTTAATTATGATTTATTTCTAATAATTTTTTATTCTTTTGTTCTTTTGCTCTTCTCCAGTACGCCTCTAGTACCCAAAAAACCACATCTTTTTTTCTTTTTTTTTTGTCTTCTCATATATACACCTTTTATCTACCTTTTTAATTAATTAAAAAAATATTCCAACAACACTTTTTTTTTTTTTGCCTAAGAATTCTTTTCTCTTGTCTCATACATGACCTTTTCAGATCAAATAAATTTTTAGGCCAATCCAAGGTGTTGCAGCATTTAAAGAGAGAAGAATAGTTACAACGACATAATTTGTTTTTTTGAACTCATATAACTTTTTTTTTGAATTTTCTATGTATGCAAATGAGTTGTTTTAAATTTTTGTTTGGCTAATATTTTAGATTAAACTTTGCAAATAAGTTTTTTGTTCGAATTGCAAATGTGTTGTTGGAATATTTTATTTTTTAATTAATTAAAAAAATAGATAAATGTGTATATAGGAGAAGACCCAAAAAAAATGAATGTGGTTTTTTGGGTACTAGAGAAGAGCAAAAAAAAAAAAAAAGCAAAAATTATTAAATGGATACGATTTTTTGGATAATGGAGGCGTACTGGAGAAGAGTACAAAAACAAAAGAAGCAAAAATTATTAGAAATAATCAAATAAAAGATAAAAGAGAAATTAATGGGTAATAAAAAAGTAGAAAAAAGTTGAGTAATAAAATATAAGGGTTAAAGTAAAAAAGAGTTGTCAAATTATTTTTCTCTCATTATTATAATATCATAAATAATTAAATGCAATAAATTAATTAATGTCTAATTTTTTAAACACATGATAGCATTTTAAATCGGAGGTAAACATACACCTGAGTTAAAGTAGGTGAGCAAAACTGCTCTCCAACTCCCCTACTCTTTTATGGCCTACATAAACACTCAAAACTTGAAAGTTGGAACTATATGTTGTGTGTTGAGAGTAATGGAGCAACGTCTCACATCGGAAAACTAGAGTTTAACATATGTGCTTATAAGTCTTGGGTCTCTCCACCCATTGTCAATTGGTTTTGGGTTTGATGCTCTGATTCTATTATGGTATCAGAGTTTGGTTATTTGCGTGTAAGACCCAACAGCCACACGTGCTCCCACGTCACCCAATACAATTTATTCATGTGTAAGACTCAAAAATCTCGCCACACGTGCGGGAGGCGTGTTAAAAGTAATTGAGCAATATCCCACATCGGAAAACTAGAGCTTGTGATTATAAGTTTTGGGCATCTTCACTCATTGCCAATTAATTTTGGGTTAAATGCTCTAATTATATTATGTCGTGTATATGCCCCTAGCTAGAATCTTTTTAAAGTTTTTGACATTTCAAAAATCATCATTGATAACTATCTAACCGCCAGCAAGTTGATAGGCTCGAATGAAACAGGTCATATGTTTATTTGAGGAACATAGTCAAAAGGATATTTGGTATCTAAATCTCGAATTGCAATTTTAAATTTATTTTATGAACAGTTTCTACTTTAAACCCTAGCTAATTGTTACTTAATTAGAATTCTATATGGAGTTCAGACCCAGTATCGAATTCAATAGAAATTTTTCATTGAATTATGTGAAGTCCGAAAAATTCACGAAGTCTGTAAAAGCACCCACCGAAAGTTATTTGGCACTTGTTAGTTGTTGCACTTATGGAAACCGTTCATATTTCAATAAAAGGTGATGGGTTAGCAGTGTTTTGCTTACTATAAGAGGTAGCTGCCATGATTATCTTAGAATTAAGCTACATTAATTGGGTAGATTGTGGCTTTGAAAACCCCAAAGTTATTTTGAAGTTTTAAAAAATGCAGTTTGAGGCTGCAGAGAAGGGTGAAGCAAAATTAAGATGTCACTGTCGTTTTCCAGGGAAGGTTTATGGAGCATAGTAATTAAGTAGGGCATAAAGACAAATAAGTGGCAAATCCTATTTATTCCAATTAGCTTGCATGCCCAATCTCTCTCTCTCTCTCCCCCCCTTGTTGTGCTCTTTTATGTTCCAAGTTCCAACTTTCAAGACTGCATGAGCACATAGAAAAGCATAGATTCCATTCCGAGGTCCTAATTCCTGTGCTTAATTTTTTTAGGCTTTGAAATCAATGATCAGTTGATCACTCAGAAAGAAAAAGTAAAAGAAATTAGAAAAGAATCAATATTCATGCCCACCATATTTTCCAAATGATTGATTCGTACCAAAACCCCTAATTTGCCTTTTCTGTCAAACTGTTTCCCAATGCCAATTTGTATAGACATGATGTTTCCAACTTCTAATCATGGATCTCTAGCTTGCCTCACCTAAACATCATATAAAGTTACTCGAGTGGTGCTTGCAGGTTGCAGCAAACAGCAGCACAGCTTATTGTAGCATAACTATCAATGTCATGCAAAAGAATGGGTCGGTTATATATATGTATAATATTTTTCGGACCTAGGTCTACTTTTATGTGGCAGGAGCCTGGTATATAATTGATGTATATAAAAATTATTTCATAACGTGAAAAACTAGTGTTTCTAAAAATTTATTTTTTTAATATGACAAATTAGCGTATCTAAAAATTCATTTATCATGCGAAGAACCAACATATTTAAAATTTTTCTTTAATGCGACAAATTGGCGTATATAAAAATTCCTCTCTAATGTTATAAGTGGGCGCATCTATTTATTTCCTAGTGCACTAAAATAGTGTGTACAAAGCTCTTTCATAATGCGACAAACTAAAGTATATTAAAATTTCTCTCAAATGCGACAAATCGACGTATCTACAAATCAATTGATAATGCGACAAACTAACGTATTTAAAAGTTCCTCCATAACATGTACACAAATTCCTCCTTAATGTGACACACCAATAAACCAACGTATCTTAAATTTCTCCCTAATTTAGAAAATTGATGTGTACAAAAATTCATCCCCAACGAGACAAAACGGCATATCTAAACATTCCTCCCAAATGCAACAAACTGGCATATACAAAAGTCTTCTCTAATGCGACAAACCGGTGTATCTAAAAACTCCTCCTTAATGCGACAAAACGTATACGAAAATTCCTCCTTAATGTGATAAGTCGGCGCATTCAAAAATTCCTCCCTAATACGACAAAATGACGTGCACATAAATTTCTCGATCCCTAATGCGACAAACCAGCATATCTAAAAATCACTCTCTAATGCGACAATTGAAGTATAGGGACAAACCAACATATCTACAAGTTCCTAATGTTACAAACTAACATATACACATATTCCTCCCTAATGCAACAAATCGACTAATCAGCATATCTAAAAATTTCTCCTTAATGCGGCAAATTGACATATACAAATATCCATCCCTAGTACGACAAAACAAACGATCTAAAATTCCTCCCTAATGCAACAATGGCACAAACAAAATCCTTGCTAATTCGTTTTGAAAAATTTGCAACTAACTTGTTATAACTAATATTGGTAGCTTGGATGTTTTCTACTTGATGAAAAGTTCTTCCTTCTCTTCTTTAGCTTTTCTTTTCCCATAATGCTGTTTCCTTTTCTATAAATCAATCAAACAATCCTATCAAAACCATTCACCATCCTGCCATATATGATATATTTTTCGACATAAAAGGGAGAAATTTTCATGCAAGATATGTATATTTGAAAAAATTTATTTATAACAAGGATATAAATTGATTTAACATCTCAAAAAATAGTTCTCGTCTTAAAATTTTTAAAAAAATTTATGTGATAAAATATAAAAATAAAAATATTATTATATTATTAAATTGAAATATCAAATCATAGCAAAAAAAATTTCACTCTTTGGACATGCATTTACTTGCACACTTAGAAGTCTAAGTGTTTGATATTCGTAACACTACTATTTGCACAAACCAAGAAAATATTGCTCCAAGTTGGCAACTTTATTGGAACTACTTCCTGCATGTTCAGCAGGCTCTGTCAAATGTAAGAATGGAAACCCATGAATTAAAACGGTAGTTAAGGATCAAAATCAGTCATTTCCAGCAGTAAATATTGTATTCAATGCTACAAAACAAACCAAGAGGCCTTTAAGAGTTAAAATTGCAGCCGGGAAGGACCTAATTAATTCAACAAGAAAAGTGCAAAGGGGTTTAAAGAAATATATCCAATCTCATATTCTCATGTTCCTTGGTGGCAATAATCTTTCTTGTTGGGACCATGATATTGTTCTACAAGTACTAATTCTGCACTAATTCTCCAAGTACTAATTCTGCATTATGTTCTCCACTATAATATACTATTGTTCCCTCAGTGCGCAATTTAGACATTCCCTCTACAAATCCACAAAAAATGCGCATCAGAAGAAAAAGAAACCAACATAGATTTTGCATCCTCATCGTGCCATAGAACACACACACAACCTCACTAACTCTTCAGTCTCTCACGGGCATTAACGCACTCAAAAAATCAAAATTTACAAAACTGAGAGAAATCAAATATTGGATCGATCATGTTTAAGCAGAAAACAAAATGCCATTAATGCCCTTCAACTGTCACAAACAAAATGCCACGACTGTGCTCCATGGTTTCTGTTCTACAAACAATGGGGGAGCATGAACAACCAAAACTGTGGGCTATCAAAGATAATGTGAGGGGCAAAACACAAGTTGGACTCTTTTGGGATTTCATAGCAGGGAAGCAAAAAACGACAAAGGACACCAAAGTCATTTCAAAAGAAACCAAGGGGTAAAACTGGGATACAAAACTCAAAGAAAAGAAACCAATTCTCGGTTCCAACTTCCAACAGAGCTCCTTTTTTTTTTTCTCAGTAGGCAAACCCACCCGCTCGATTTCTGGTTCCTTTGTGCTGAGCAGAGGCAGTAGACGAAGAAGAAGATGAAGAAGGGAATGAAAAGCGCTTGTCCTTGCGAAAACTCTCTTCCTCGTCCATGAAAATCTGCCTGTACCTGCACTCCTCGCTGCAAAAGCCCTTGTCCCCCCTGCATTTCAAAACCAAGATTCCCACTTCAGTTTACAAAAAAAAAAAAAAAAACATGCAAACCAAAAAACAAATCTGGGTTTTTTTCAGAAATAGAAGAATCATGGTTATTTGAAGAGAAAGGTGTGGTCTTTGTGGGGTTAATTGTATACTTACTTGTACATGTAGATGTCTTTACCAGGCAAGAGTTTTTGCTTGCAGAGAAAGCATTTGTCAAGAAAATTTGGTGCCAAAAAGGGTGGTGGCTGATGAGAAGTAAAATTTGGGTGGGTTAGTGAAGGTCTTGAAGAAGAGGAGGAGGAGGAGAAGGGCTTGTTGCTGGTGATGACCATGGTGGTTTTGTTGATAACTTGTGGGATTTTGTTGCTACCTTTTTGGTGGTGACTTTCCAATACTATGCTCAGTCCCACCATATCTCATGATCCTCTCTAATACTACCTCAAAAACTCAGACATACACTACTTTGAACCTCCTCTTTGGTGATGGAGGAGGAGAGGCTAATTGGGTTGATGAAAATTTGGAGAAAAATAAATAGGGGGAAGACAAGGCAAGGGAGGAGAGAAAGAGAGAGAGGGAATGGTACTGGTGGGGTTGGTGGGTCCCCTACAGCTATGGAGCAGTAACAAGGACGATTAGCGTAGCGAACGATTTGACTCCTAGTGCTGCTTAACTGCCACATACTCCCTTTTTAGTTTCCAATTCATTTTTCAATTTGTTTTTGCTTTTTTAGTTTGGTTTTGTCTGCTTGTGCTTACGTCTGTAATTGTGGTTGCTTGTATAACTGGTTACTGGTTTCATTATTATGGGTCGAGTACTGAGTGAGAGATTATAAAGACAAAGATAATAATTCCTAGTTGCAGTACTCTCACAATGGTCATGTGAGGTTCTCATTTGGAGTGTTGCATAACTTGCATGGGTTGTGTGATTTATGTACATCAACACTGACAGCAACGCATTAGCCATATATGCTGGTTTTGTCTATACATGCCAATTCCCAAAACAAAATTAAACCTTGAGAGTTATATTTTTGTACTACTCCTTTTGCCTTTTGGGTTCCCAAACATTGTCTAATTTAATTATCTTTGGCTCTCAGATTTTCCATACATGGCCATATGGGAATGCCAAGATTGTAAACTTATCCATTATTCCAAAATTAATGTCCATGGTATATGGTACTTGTAACTATATATATATATATATATGTGTGTGTGGCTATGTGCTAATAAATTAACCCACCAAATATGGATGATGTGGAAAACAGTTTTGGGGTCTTAAACTGTGCATGGAGATGAAGATGATTGGCCACGTTTGGTTAATGTTTTGAAAGTTGCATCCCAACCCAACCCATGGTTTTTTTTTTAATAATTTTGTTTCCTTTCTCTTCGGTCTTCACCAATGGAAGGAGCAATTTCTAACCCAATCCGAACCTCACTAACAGATAGGGATTTACTAAATGCTTCCTAATCCGTCTTTAAATTCTATGAAGATGATTTTTTTTATTTTTTTTTTTTGTATTTGGTATAATATTGCAAATTGATATTTCTATATATACTTACCAAAATTGTTCACCAGATACTATTTATTCATATTTAAGCTGAAATGATATCATGTATTGTGATATGTATATTGTTATTATTATTGTCACATTAGTTGGTAATTAAACAAGTTTGAATAAGACATGTTTAGAAGTGTTTTAGAAGATCGATCTAAAAACGTTTGCAAATAATTAAAAGTAATTTTGGTAACTTTCCAAAAAATAAAGTGTTTTTTTAAGTTATAATAGAAAAATTTAATATTTTATAGAAAAATATATAACTATCAAGTGCTTCTTCATGTGTTTTTTTAAAAATATTACTGAATACAAGTGTTTCTGCAAGAAACACTCCTAAACAGGCCCTGATATTATTGTTTGCGAACACCCTGACGACCATTGATCAAGAGTAGTGCTCATTGGTCTGCAAAAATTTATGGTGATCGAGTAGATGAATAAGGGTGGCAATAATTCTTTTGAACAATTGGCAAGACATAGATCGATTATCCGTGGTGAATGCCCCATGTTTTTTCCCAGTTGGGAAAAGGTTGATGACGCCATCAAGAGGAGCATTATGGGCTCTATTTCTGTGAGTATATTTCGATTAATATAAAATGATTAATTTGATCATTCCTAACAATTTGATAATTGCATTTTTTTCTGGTAAACTATGACATTCGGATGGAGGATCCGGATGTAGCTAGGTATATGGAGAAGTTATTGAGAAAAGTTTACACACAATGGAAGCACGTAGGGGTCGGCAATGGGCCGGGCCGGGCTAGCCCGGCCCAAATTTTTCGGGTTCGGGCCGAGCTCGGGCTTGAATGATAGAAGCCCAATAGGGCTTTCGGGCCGGGCCGGGCCGGGCCGATCTTGGGCTTTAATACACAAGCCCAAGGCCCGCCCATCGGGCTTTGGCTTGCGGGCTTGGAGGGCTGGGCCGGGCTAGGCCCAAATAGGCCCAAAGCATGTTTAGACACATATATATGTTCAAAAAAGATATAGCATTTTGGCTATGTTGTGATTTGAACATGAGACCTCACATGACAAACTTCAACTCTCAACCAACTGAGCTGACCAGTTTATTTGTCAAGTTTGTGAATCATAACATATTTAATAGTTCTTTCGTTTGTTTACTTCAATAAATTATTAATATGCTTATTANGATTTTGCTGATTTTTTGTAAGGATGATCTTTGACTATGAATATAGAAAATGAACGGCTCAGATTGTTGAAATCACGTTGTGGTCTTCACAATTATGAAAACAATAAGGTTTCAACGAGAAAGTTATTAGAATTATACTCTTCAACTCTTTAAGTGTATTTATATGTAGAAGCTCACATATCGATCGTGTTTTCAACGATCCGAACCTTTCAAGTTTTAGTTCCCCACTCAAAGAGAATCCTTACAAAAAATTAGCTCAATCAGAGATGTAAAAGTGACGTAACGATGGTCGAATTAATGAATGATCATGGTTTTTCTAATGATAATCGAATGGGTAAATGAATTCCGATTTGGCCGATTTTTTGTAAGGATGATCTTTGACTATCAACATATAAAATGAACGGTTCAAATTGTTAAATTAATGAACAATCATGGTTTAATAACTTTAATTATATTTGTATATACACATATACATTTATGTTTTATTATAGTTGTAATTTTGTAATGTTGTATATAATTTTCAAAGTTTATTATTTATGATATTACATAGTATAGTTTACACTTTACACTATTACTATTTTTACACTATTACTATTTACTAACATTATAGAATTATATAATAACTTAATAAGCATATTAATAATTTATTAGAGTAAACAAATGAAAAACCTATTAAATATGTTATGATTCACAAATTAGACAAATAAACTAGTCAGTTCAGTTGGTTGAGAGTTGAAATTTGTTCTATGAGGTCTCAAGTTCAATTCATAACATAAGCAAAATCTTTTTATTTTTTTTTATTGAAGATATTAAACGGGCTTGGGCTTTGGGCTTCGGGCCGGGCTTTAGGCGGGCCTAAGCGGGCCGGGCTTTGGGCGGGCCGTGGGCTTCAAGGGGATGGCCCAAGCCCAACCCAAGAAATTTTCGGGCCGGGCCGGACTGGCCCAAATGTCGGGCCAAATCGGGCTTCGGGCCCAATGGGCCGGGCGGGCTTCGGGCCTTGGGCTATTTGGTGAGCCCTAGAAGCACGAGCTGCACAGAGAATATAACATGTTTGGATCGGCAGCTGAGGCATTGGCCAGCCCTCCTCAGGAGATGGCAGCTCGGCTTGATCAGTGGCAGTGGTTGTGCACTCATTTTCAGAGTCCGGAATTTTTGGTATGTTATATCATTTTAGGACTTCAAAATTATTTTTTCTTATGTTATTCCTTTATTGTGTATGCACTAATGTGTGCATTTACAATTTGCTTAATATTTAACAGAGGAAGTCAAATGCCAATCTTCAGAACCGGAAAGCGCCCGCAAGGATTGATCATCATGGTGGTTCCATGCCCTTCTCATACCGGGTGGAGTCGTATCGTCAGATGCGCTATTATTTAATTTAATATATATATATATATATTTCTTTGTATTGTTTGAGTTTTTGTCAACATTACATTCTTTTTCAGGCTGGTTCGCAATTTCCGGAGGTCGACAACTACGGGGATGTTTATGCCCGACCCGGCAACGACAAGGGCAAGGCGAAGCACGTTAGTTTTTTATATTTTAGTTTTATTTCACAATTTTAAATATTTGTATTTGATTTACTAATTCTTAACTTGTGTGTAATATTTTGAAGGCTGAGATGCTTGCCAAGAAAGCGAGTTATTTGGAGGAGGTGGCCAGCCAGTACCCTCCGGATACTCCGTTGGAGTCGATCTCAGTCCCCGATCGCGATGCCGGTCTTCGTATTATGACGGAGAAACTGGGTGTTAGGCGTGGTAGGGAGATACGCGGAATGGGAGCGGGCGAGTTCCGT
>QANW01001876.1:563778-576425 GCA_003254865.1 Dryas drummondii | reverse complement strand
TTTGTTTTTTTTTTTTTTTTTGCCAATGCTATTCAGACTACTCTAAATTGTTAAGTTGATCATCCTATTTCAAAATTCAAACTTTACTTTTAAAACAAAAAAATTTCAATTTTGTTCGTTGGGTCATTCGACAGTTATCTACCGAAATATTTATGGTTATTCGACAGTTATCTGCTGAACATTGGTGGATTATTCGGTGGATAATTACCGAATGAAAATGAAAAAGGCATTCGACAGTTATCTGTCGAAATATTTGTATTTATTCGACACTTATCTGTCGAACATTGGTGGATATTTCGGTAGATGACCACCGAATGGATCTAATTGATTTTATCATGTTTTTTGAATAAAGGGTAAAATAGGAAAAAAAGTTGAAAAAAATTTATTAGGGTGGTCAACTCAGCACAAAAGGGTGATTTGCATAGCCTCCCTTTTTTTTTTTTTTTCTTGAGGTAGAAGTAAACACTAAAAAGACCTTAACATGACACTGACAATTTAAACAGTAATGCTACACTTACTATATTTTTATACCACAATTTCATACCATCTTACATGACATTCATACATTAGACACTAAAAATTAAAAAGTAAAACCTAAAATGAAAAAGAAAATACCCTTCCAATAAAGTAATGACACATCAGGTGGGATACAAATGTGGGAGAAAAAATGTGGGATAACTAGCATTATTGCAATTTAAAGTGTCAATAGAGTGATCTGTGATTTTTTTAAGGATTATACACCGTTGGATTAAATACAATGGTTTATTTGATTTGGGTCACATGCACTTATTAGAGGGCCCATTCAAATTTATTTGAGCGCTCGTAGGTGCTTAAAATACCATTAACCTTTGTGGCTTGCAAACACACACTAATCTCATCAGATTTTGGCAAATGGGAAAATATCGCGACTGTACCATAGTCATCACGACATAGATTCCTTCAACGGCTTTTAAGCCAACCAGAACTTTGTTTTAGAGGATCTGACTCCTTTGACTATCTTGGTATTGCTTTAATTTGAATCTTAATTGTATTACAAATCCAAGCATTATGGACTCTAAACCAATTACCATAGAATCATCCATTTCTTATTTGCAAATCCCTTTCACGAATTCTCAAATTAATCCACCACATGATAGAAATAGAGATCGAGTTGATATTAACATGCATTAGTGGTGTGGAATTGTGGATGCATGGGTATGGTATGCATGCATACATAGCTAGAATTGTAGCACACGCCACATTAATGTTATAGATATACGTCTGATCAAAACTCAAGCAAGTAATGTTGCTTTACGCAGGTTATAAATTTGTAACAACTGGGGATCAAAGATATCAATTTAATAGAAAATATTATGTATGACAATTGACAATAATATCGTATTACATATATGGACAATAATATCATATATATGCACGACGAATAGCAAATTAAGAGAGTAGCACTAAGTTTCAACAATATTGACCCAGCGAGCAATTGGTACCGTTTGTCTTCTAAAAAACCAGATGTAACTTCCAAACTAAAAACTGCAATTTGATTTCAAATGGCAGCGAAAATTACTATTTGCTTTTCTTCTTTTTGAAGGTAGCTTACACATAATTAAGGTTTAAGGATTTCCGAGGATTGGACCACAACTCATGTGGAGTGGAACTAATTAAGGGCAGACTTTTTTTTTTTTACCATAACTAAATGGGCAGACTTACGTCATAGCTTTTAGCCTAAGCTAACTACTATCCAATAATTCAAAAATTATTTTTACTCATATGCCCCAAACAAATGGGTATTTTTTCAAATTTCTCTCCCAAATCCCATTAATGTTGAACATGAATATGAGGCAAGTACTTTACCTTTAAATTAAGTTATAAGCTCCACTAACTTGTATATATATAGGTTCATTTGATCAGTGTATAACAATAAATGGTCTCAAAATCAATTTTAGAGAATTGGCTAGCTAGCTAGATAAAAATTATGGACATAATATATATTTTTATGATTAATATATACAAGATGAATATAGTTATATAATAATAAAGAGATGGTGGGGACAAAAAGTAGCTAGAAATAGACAACAAGGAGAAGTAACAAGTACAGATAATATATATTACATGGGATAGCAAATTAATGAAAATATACTTTGAAGTTGTCCCTTAAATCAGAATATACTATCTGCTCCTGCAAAATCCTTTTTCACTTTTCAACATTTTACTTTTCCTCTTAGAAAGGCAACACTCACTCTCTTCACACTCAATTTGACTGTTTGGTTGGTGTGCACATGCAAATGCCTAAACATTCTCTTTTTCCACACGAAAATTAATTAAATCCGTTTTCACCTTTCATCAAATTCTACTTTCAAACACCCCTCTTCACATTTGACTGTTTCTTCGTCTGCATGTGCAAATGCAGCCCTTCTATCAATACTATTGTTTCCCACAAAGTAGTGTTTAGTCTTGAGCCACTCTCTCTCCCAATCCGTCTTGTGCACCACTGTTAATATGGACACCACACATGTGATCTGAGCCGCCAGAAGCCCATAACAAAGCCCTTCAAACCCTAGTCTCCAAACAAAAGCCATCACTATCGCCACAGGGGCACCCACCATGTAAAATGAGTAAAAATTAATCCAAGCCCCAATCCCAGGCCTGGCACTTCCTCTCAGAATCCCACAGCTTGTGGTTTGTGGGCAATTGGCCAGCTCACATAGTCCAATTATGGGCAGCACAGCCATGGTTAGCTCCAAAACCTCACTATCCTTGGTGAAGATTCTCCCCCATGTCTCTCTCCCTAGGGTGGTCAGTGACAAGCCCAACAATGAGCCCACCAGGGACATCCCCACTGCCACCACCGCCGCCAGACGGGCCTTTTCAGGCTGGCCAGCTCCGAGCTCGTTGCCTATTCGGGTAGATACCGATGCACTTAGTGCCGTTGGTAATGTGTACATGAGAGAGGTTGTTTGTATGACTATGGCTGATGTTGCAAGGGCAATGTGAGGCTTGTCAAGGTAACCGGCCATAATTGTCATGAACTCGTACCACCACCATTCTAAACAAACCGCTGCACAACTTTGTATAGACAATCGAAATAGTATCCCCCATTGATCCCCTAGTGCACTCTTTAACGAAAATGGTATTAACGGTTTGGGTAGTAATGGTCTTGACAATATGGGTGCTGAATCAAAATTAGTAGTGGGATCAGACTGATCAGGAGGAACATGGGTGTAGACCATGTAACACAAAAGAAAAAAGAGAGTGATGAAATTGGAGAGGAAAGTGGAAATGGCTATTCCTTTGACCCCAAGAGAAAGAGTGAAGGTCAAGAAGATAGTGAGGGGAAGGTGTACAATGTTTGCTAGCAAAGTGCACCACATCAATGGCCATGTTGAGCTTTGGCTACGCAAGAAAATTCTTATAGGATGAAGAAGACTATTAGCCAAGAGATCAGGGATTGCAAAGCGGCAATACAAGCTTGCAATGCTTGTGATATCTGGGTTTTGGTGGAGAACAAGCATGAGGGGTTCGAGGTTGAGCCAAAGCAAGGCAATAGGGAGAGAGGTGAGAAGGAGTAAGAGAATTGTTCTTTGTAGAGTTTGGAAGGCCATGGAGGAGTTTTGGGAGCCGAAGGCTTGGCTGCAGAGGGGGTCCATGCCCATGGCCAAGCCAGAGAGGACTGAGTAGCCAGTGATGTTGGTGAAGCCAATGGCTAGAGCCCCACCTGCTAGCTCGAGGCTGCCGAGCCTGCCCATGCAGACCACTAAGACCATGTTTTTGAGGTAGCCCACTAGGCTCATGGTTGCTATGGGGATGCCAATATGTGTCACTCTCTTAAGCTCCTCCACCACCTATATAGAATAATTAAAATATATGTTCAAAATTTGAAACAAAGGTATGCGTACATGTGTAATATAAAAAACTGAAGGTGACAGAGTTCAAATTTAATAGGAATTGTATGAATTTTGAGGACTTTGTACCTCTGGCATTGTCGGGTACTTTTGGTTTTGCTCTGCTGTTGCAGCCATTATCTTTGTTTCCTTTCGCTTTGTTTTCTTCCTTGTCTACTTCCTTTTGTTATACGAGAGAGAGAGAGAGAGAGAGAGAGAGAGAGAGAGAGAGAGAGAGAGAGCCGAGTTTGTGTTGTAAATTAACGGACGTGCAAGGTTTTTATAAAGATGTGTGGAAGTACTGGTGGGGTTTAATTTGATCAATTTCTTTTGTTTCTCAACTATCCAGCTATATATTGATAGAATTAGAATATTTAATTTAAAATTAATTTGCAACGAGTGGAGATGCCTAAAATTTATAAGCACATATGCTAAGTTCTAGTTTTTCGATTTAGGATATTGTTCCACATTACTCTCAACACGCCTCTGCATGTGTGACGAGATTTTGAGCTTTACACGTAAACAAATTATATTAAGTGACGTGGGAGCACGTGTGGCCGTTGAGCTTTACACGCGGATAACCAAGTTCTGATATCATGATAAAATTAGAACATCCAACCCAAAACTAATTGACAATGGGTGAAGAGACCCAAAACTTATAAGCATATATCATAAGCTCTAGTTTTCCAATGTAAGACATTGCTACACATTACTTTCAACATATATTGCTCACTTTTTATGATGAAAAAAAGAAAAAGAAGCTATTGCTAATGCTATCTCACGAGCCTATGTAAAAGATTATATATGGTATATATACATACCTATACACAATATATGTATTTTTTTTGGGTGTATATACAATATATGGTGTATATATAGGTTGAGGGATGGACCAGATGATGATGATATATTAATATACACATATATATATATATATGCACACGAGCCATGTTTAAACCGTGTGATATTAGTTAGCTAGCAGTCATATGCCTCATGCACGGACACGCAATTTGTCAGTTTCCAAAATAGAAGAGAACACATCCAGTACCTCTTTTAAGAAAAATCAACTACGTACTAGTGTTATATACTCGTTGGTTTTTTCTTCACGTGAGGAAATTTGGTCATTTTCGCTATTATTATAATAATTATATCAATTCTTATTACATATATATCTTCCATAGTTTTGGAGTCTTGTATAATTAATATATTTTGATATATTGTTACGTTCTTGTCCACTTTGGTGTCCTACATAATTTCAAGTTTATAATCATAAACTTTAAACATAATATCAACAATTATGAATTATGTTTCGTAAAGTAAGTATTTTGTAACACTAATACGTACTAAACCTAAACCCAATACTTAGAGCTTGAAATAAACACGAAACTATGCTATATATGTATCCATGAATTAATTCATAAACGAACTTTTAGTTAGCTATGATTCTAAAAGAAATTTTTGGAAGGGAATCTATATATAGTACCCTTTTTCAATTGTTAGTATTAGGTCACTTTCTTCTTCTTCAATAATCTTCTATGGACCGCCCTAGCTATGAAATTTACTAGTAGCAAGGTCGCCTTCATGTGCACATGTATTACATAAAGATTATATAGAAAATTTAGGCTGTGATGGAAGCAATTTTCTTTTTCATCACATGCTTTCCGAGATTCTCCCATATAACCAAACCGGCCCATATATATATATATATATATATATAACAGATTCAGATCAAACAACCAAACTTCCCACGTTTCTAACAGAAGCACGCACCTTCCTTGTTCATTAAAGTTAGTACAAACAAACCCTCCTTTCTATATCAAAGTCTCATTTTCTTCTGTTGCAAGCTCTAGGTTTCATCACTAGCTCAGGAAAAAGGAAAAAAAAAAAAAAGAAGAAGAAAGGAAAATGCATCACTTAGCCAAATAAATAAATAAATAAAGTTTGGGGCATAAAAAAAATAATTAACTTTAATTTCTCTAGTCTCTTAATGCCCGAAGTTCTAAGAATGAGTGAGGGTTCGAATTCTCTGTGTCCCAACTCTGGCAGTCGATCCATTGGAGATATTTTACCAAGATACTAATTAATTATGTCCTTAATTATCAATGGTTTCAGTAATTTTTTGTTGAATTTGTCTAACTCAATTTTTGTTGTACTCGATCATTTCCAATTGTAGATCACAATTAACAAAGTAGTTCTGTATATAGCTAGAAAGAAATAGTTAATTAAAGATTCTTGCATCTATAGTTTTATTTTACAAAATTAAGAATCATTATTACCATATGAAGTGTCTGAATGACAAGATAAGCACGGATATATAATTAAAATGATTGTGGATCAATATGTGTCGATCATAGGCACCGCCCCAGCTACTGTGTTCATTGACAATGCCTTGTGCGAGTAGAAGTATTAGATAATCAAGTTGAGGGCGCCACTACTTCCTGGTCCTCCTGACCAATAATATTGTCAAAAATGTGCCATTCCTTTATAACGTACTGTTTGCTTAGAAAGGAATTCAGATTCAATGTTATTGTCAATTGATCTTAAAAGTGTTTCTGTATCTTGCCAAAACTTTTTTAAATTACAACTTGTTCAACTGTATTTTTCTTTTTAAGCTTTCTACTAATCAATTTTTAAAAATCTTCTACTGAAAAATATATTCTGAATAAATGTTTATTATTTGATGCTATTAATTAAACTGTCCTTCTAAATCATGAATTAAGCAAATTTTTATTTTAATATATACATGTCGAATTGACACTCTAACAACATATAATAATAGTAAATATCTAACAGGACACTATTACTCATCGTCCACTTTTATGTTGACTATATTAATTTAATTTCTCCCTCTCTAGCTCTACAATTGGTTGTCTCAAAACCAATCGACCTATATATGAAACTAATTATATATATGTGAGTATATGTGAGTGACGACATGCACTTTGTTGCATGGAACCATGCATGTGCGGGTGTGTACGTTACACCAAATGACTAAAAGGAATCCTCCTTGTTCCACCCACAAATTATTGCACCCACCTTGATCAATAATCCGTCGATCGACAGAGTGCATTTCAATCACCTTTTCTCTTTCATGTCTTCTAGGATGGAATTTTTCACCTTCAACTCTCATTGATCATTCAATATTCAACCAATGGCATATCCAACTCTCTCTCCCTCTCTCACTCATGGTTTTTAGGAGCTAGCTAGCTACCATTGTTCTTCTATAAGCACTCTATCTTCTATCTATCTTATTTGGTCCCAAGCTCGCAGGTCTTGTAGGGATGAACTCAAATTAACAAGCGACACTAGTCTCACTTGCCCCGCAGTCAGTGACACAGGCCGTATTTTCCATCAAATCATCAACTATATTTAAACCCCAATTCCTTCAATTAAAGTAGTACTACTTGCCTGGCCAAAAAAAAAAAAGTAGTACTTGATTCACTAATTAGCAAATATATGTATATATAATCATATTTAGTTTTTTTTTTTTTTTTGCGCAAAATATAATTGTATTTAGACAACATCAATTAATTAATTTGCACCATATATGTACTTGACATTTGAACCCCTCTTGCTTCCCCCCACCTAGCTTGTAGTTGTAGGTACATACGATCTTCATAGTTGAAAAATGAATTAAAGTTCATTAATTGTTCTAAAAAAAAAATAAAAAAATTTATCATAATAAATTGAAGAGGTTTGGACCTTAATTCCATTCCTGGCCGGGAGGGCCCAGAAGTTTGACAGTCATGTAGCACTAATATATTCTTCTAGTAGTCAACAAACTCTCATTTGTATTAAACCACTAACTGTACGATCGTAGTACGTACCCTTTGGAAATCCTAGTGGAGGGAATCTCTCATCTGCGCGCTAGATTGTCCACATTACTTGGTCTCTTTTAATAAGTGCCTAAAAAAAGATGAAAGATTGGAGTACGTACCATATTTGACCACAACTCTCTTAGTTTTAAGCAAACTGTTATAAATTAAAGGCTTAAATACATTTACATATATTATATGGTACATTTTAAATTGATCTATGAATTATAAAATATTAACTAACAAAAAATATACGAACTGAATAGTCCATCCGTTAAGAATTTCATCAAAAAGACTATTAAGTGCCACGCTGGACGTAGTTCATTTGGTTTCCTTAAACACTAATTCTCATAATATTTAACAAAAAATTAAACTTTGCACTATATAAGATTTAATATGCAGTAGAAATCATGGACAAAACTATTGGGTGAGCACAAAACCCTAATTCCAATGGTTAAATGTGTTGTTTTTGGCCTTTAGAACAAAAACTCAATTTTTTTTTTTAAATTTATGGAGACTTACGGTTTCATTCACAAAAAAGGGGAAAGTGGTGGGCCCATAATAGAGTTAGGTGCCACGTGTCATTTTGGAATGGGTTAGAAATTATTTTTACCCCTACCAGACAATGCCACACGTCATTAAAAATATCAAGTAGACTACGTCCAGCATGACACTTAACGGTCCTTTTGTTGGAATCCGGCCGTAAGTCCTTAACGGGTGAACTATTCCGTATGTTTTTGTTAGTTAATAGAGGAATTTGAAATGTTTATAATTCGTGCACCAACTTGAAATGGACCATAGAGTTGGTAGATGTAAATATATTGTGACCCTAAATTAAATTGTATTATATATGTTATATGAACAAAATATGATCACATGTCTAGAATTACTTATCAAAAATATATAACATTACATTTCTTCTAATATGATGGTGCTTTATAAAAGAAATTTCGCATAAGATTGATATATGTGTTCATTTTTGAGCTGCCAATGAAAATCTATCTAGGTTATACATGTTAATTAAGAGAGGCGATTTTTACGCACTATTTTTCTCCTCTTGCACTCCCTCTAATATATCTTTAATGTTTTTTTTTTATATTAATGTAATGTATTACTTATGTTTCCAAATTACCCCTTCATAGCTTTGAACTTTCATAATGTTTTAATTCGATCCCTTTCCATTGCATTAGAAGATCACTGTTGTATTCTCAGAAAAAAAAAAAAAAAAAACGGCTGTACTCCTTCGCGCGCAGCCAAGAAGTGATACATCCTTTGTCCTTTGTATTCTTACTATACTCATAGTCATAGTTAAGATCTCTTTTTCTAAAAGATTTCATTCAACGTACTCTCTAAATTAGAGAAGAAAATAATGAATGTTGGATCTTATGTTGTAAGAAAAAATGGAAATATTGGATCTTGAATTAATGTTAATTTGTTTCTGAGAAATTAAAAGACTCTGGTATTTTGTTGCCATAATTTCATTTTTTTATGTTTTTGGTTTAAACTTTGAAGTTTTTTGGTCGATGAACATCAATAACCTCCTGTACGAATGTGGGATATGCATATTTTAAACCATTATTTTGGCCATATTTTAAAAAAATGGGATGGAAATTAATTAAGCTACAAATTAAGGAATGCATTGAGTGGAGTTGATCGAAGATGTGTATCATGATTACTCTAGCAACACCTCCGATCTTAGTGATAAGAAGAATGATTGATGGAAGCTGCATTATATCATATTTGATGAAGCCTCAATTCTTAACTCATTGGCCGGGTGCCTATCCTGGTAAGACTGTTCCATTATAACTAGAGATTGAGGATTTGAAATGGAAAACAACCTTTAAGTAGGGATAAGACGAACTTGCATTCAGATTTCGATGATGGGAGCCGCATTGGATACAAATTAAAATATATTAAAAGTCAAGAGCTATAAAGGGCAAACTTGGAATACAAATTAAAAAAAAAAAAAACATAAAAACAAGCTTTAAAAAAATAGAAGTGCAAGTGGAGCAAAGTGGAGTGCGAAAATGCTTCCCTTAATTAATAGTGTTTGTTTGCTTTCAACTATAATATATGCATGTATTTCTCTAATTTTTATATATAGATGGGGAAAAAAAGATAACGCATGAGATAGATATATGGGATTGAAGAGAAAGGAGAATTGAACTTTTTCTACACCCCCAAATATTTGGTCCTTTTTTTTTTTTTTTTTTTCTATTATGATTATAAAAGGAAGGCAAACTTATTTTGACTGTACCTATAGTACACTCTTATGATTATTAACAAAAGCACTAAACTAATTTGACTATAACCCAACTCATCATGCATACCATGTTAGGTGACACATCAAGGATTTGAATTTGATAACAAACCAAATGCATGAGATAATAAATAGATGGCTTAAAGAGTACTTAAAGTAGCATAATACCCCATCTAGATAAGCATGTAATTCAATATTTAGAGAGCTAGACTATGGCTAAGCTTTGTTTCATTTTGATAAAAGGCAGCAAAATTATGATGTGAAGGATGGGTTGTGTGAGTGACTACGTACACATGCATAAAACTTCCTTGGAAGATGAATTAATGAAGCAATATAAATTAGTTTAGCACATATATGAAAAAGGCAAAGAAAGGCGTATTTTTCGGAAGGGGAACATGCATTGATGGATTGAAGGAATAATGGAGTTTGGTATTTGTTTGGTGAGGTGCATTGGCTTAGCATATATGGAACAGCATTATCTCCATATATGCGAAACTCTTTGGGCATGCGATGGCGCCACTAATCACCACAACGTGGTATATCCGCATATGGGTGGGTCGTTGGTCTAATCAAACTTCAAATTAGAGGTGTCAAACCCGCCCTCTTCTACGGGTCTGGTTTCTTTAAGTTGAGCTAGTCAGCCCATTTGTGCTAGTGCCGGATCTTAAATGGATCGAGCCAAAATTGTTTTTATATATATATATATTTTTTTTCAAAGGTTAGAAACTTATCTTATCTTATTATTTTTAGGGTGTTTCATAATTTGCACTATATCGTTTCAATTTAGTATCTAACATTTAATTTACTTACAATTGACTATTATCATATGTTTGACTATCTATTCAAACATTAATTGATGACATAATAGTTGTAAGTCCCAAATTTTTATTGAACATTAAGGCAAAATTGTCTCCTTCATCAGTTTGGAACCCTACCTGATACTATTGAAGGGTTAGGGCAATGCCTTGGTTGGTATGATTGTGTTAGAAAAAAATTGGCGGCAAAACTTGGTTTACCAAAAAATTCCATTAAGAGGGGTCGGTCGGCCTTACAGGTCAGAAAAATAGGGGACCTACAATTGCTATGTCATCAATTAATGTTTGGCTAGACGGTCAAATAGACGACGATAATAAATTGTAAGTAATTAAAATATTAAGTACTAAATTGAAAAATTAAAACGATAGAGTGCATGTTCCAAACCTTGGGGGTATAAGTTGTAATTTACTTTATTTTTTTTTTTAAAACAAATTGAATCTTCTTGTAGCAAAGTTTTTTAAGGAGGAAAAAACAATGTCTCTACGTTGGGTTCATTTCGTACTTATGTTGTATCGTACTCGTGCCATAACATGTTTGATGGACTAAAACCTTTGGTTTGACTCGGCCCACTTAAATGTGTCGTGCTCATAACGGCTTAGTCTATTTCGTGCTTGTATTGTGTCATACCTATTATAATTATGCCATGTCCATATTGTGCTCTTGCTAATCTTACTCGTTCGACACCTCTAATCTCAATTCACCTCATCAACTTTCGAAGTGGGAACCCCTAATTGGTGGCTGGCAGATTTGGAGAAACCTAGATATTGTTGCCTTTTGTGGTCCAACTATTATCAAGACGGGAAATGATGAACCGTCTTGTTTGGGTTGGCTTACTCTTTTTCATCCATAGCGAGTTCATTCAGGCTGTTAGTGAAGAGAAAGTTTAGGGATTCAGTTAGATAAGTTGTTGCATTCAGTTTTAAATAAGTCCTAGTCTTTAGGGTGTTTTTCTCAGCTANGAGAAAGTTTAGGGATTCAGTTAGATAAGTTGTTGCATTCAGTTTTAAATAAGTCCTAGTCTTTAGGGTGCTTGTTCTCAGCTACATCACGTTGGTTAGTTGTAAACGTGAGCTGATCTTTCTCATTTTTTGTTAAGTTTGTATAAGGCTATTTATAAGCCTATAATGCTCAATAAGATTAAGTTATTCCCATAATTGTTGTGTATTGTTCATCTCTGCATTTCATTTCTTAACATTTTGGTATCAGAGCCCCCACTGGGCCTGACAAAATCAAAGCAGCAGTCTTTGAGATTCTTGCAGCAGCAAAGAAGATGACAACCGAAGGAACTTTCGTGCAGCCAGCTATTCCTCGTTTTAATGGTCACTATGACCATTGGAGCATGTTAATGGAAAACTTCCTGCGTTCTAAGGAATATTGGGGGCTAGTAGAGACTGGCTATGTTGAGCCAGAGAGTGGAGTGGCGCAGACAGAAGCACAGCGCAAGGATCTAGAAGAATTGAAGCTGAAAGATCTGAAAGTAAAAAATTATCTCTTTCAGGCCATAGATCGGACGATATTGGAAACCATTCTCGTGAAGAATACTTCCAAACAAATTTGGGAGTCAATGAAAAAGAAATTTGAAGGGAATGCTAAGGTTAAGAGGTCACATCTACAAGCTCTCCGCAGAGAGTTTGAAACTCTAGAGATGAAGGCTGGAGAAGGAGTCTCCGAGTATTTCTCAAGAGTGTTGTCAGTGGCCAACAAGATGAGAACATATGGGAGCAGATGCAAGACGTCACAGTGGTGGAGAAGATTCTCAGATCTTTGAGTGAAAAATTTAATTATGTTGTTTGCTCGATCGAGGAATCCAAAGATATCGATCAACTCTCCATTGATGAACTGCAGAGTTCTCTGATTGTTCATGAGCAAAAATTCCAGCGATAT
>QANW01001876.1:546278-561278 GCA_003254865.1 Dryas drummondii | reverse complement strand
ATGACTGATTTGGGGAAAATGAGGTTTTTTCTTGGCATAGAAGTATTGCAGAGGTCGGATGGAATTTATATTTGCCAGAGAAAGTATGCTTTGGAGGTGTTGAAGAGGTTTCAGATGGAGAATAGCAACTCGGTTCATAATCCCATTGTTCCAGGTTGTAAACTCTTTAAAGATGAGAATGGGATTAGTGTTGATGAGACTTTGTTTAAACAGATGGTGGGTTGTCTCATGTACTTAACAGCTACGAGGCCGGACTTGATGTTTGCAGTAAGTTTGATTAGCAGGTACATGGCTAAACCAACTGAGTTACATTTACTGGCAGCCAAGAGGATATTGAGGTATTTGAAAGGAACCACTGGACTTGGAGTTTTTTACAAGAAGGGAAGGAAGAATGAAGGCCTGGTTGGTTATGCAGACAGCGACTATGCCGGAGATCTAGAAGACAGGAAAAGCACATCAGGTTATGTCTTCATGTTGGGGTCTGGAGCTGTTGCCTGGTCCTCAAGAAAACAACCTATAGTTACACTTTCAACCACCGAAGCAGAGTTCGTGGCTGCAGCTGCTTGTGCCAGTCAAGCTGTTTGGATGAAGAGGATACTTGAGAAATTAAGTCTGGAAGAAAGTGAGTGTACCACGATTTTTTGTGATAATAGTTCCACAATTAAACTATCAAAAAATCCTGTGTTACATGGTCGAAGCAAGCACATTGATGTGCGCTTTCATTTTCTTCGTGATCTCACACGAGAAAGAGTAGTTGAGTTGGTTTATTGTGGTACACAAGACCAGCTGGCAGATGTGATGACAAAGCCCCTCACATTGGATGCGTTTCAGAGATTTCGAAGTCAGATGAGAGTTTGCCAAGTTCCTGAATTAAACTAGTCAGTGTGGAACTAGTTTAAGGGAGGGAATGAAGAGAAAGTTTAGGGATTCAGTTAGATAAGTTGTTGCATTCAGTTTTAAATAAGTCCTAGTCTTTAGGGTGCTTGTTCTCAGCTACATCACGTTGGTTAGTTGTAAACGTGAGCTGATCTTTCTCATTTTTTGTTAAGTTTGTATAAGGCTATTTATAAGCCTATAATGCTCAATAAGATTAAGTTATTCCCATAATTGTTGTGTATTGTTCATCTCTGCATTTCATTTCTTAACAGTTAGTTGGTGTTAGTTAAGGGTCAGATTGGGCTTGTTTCTTGCCCTGTTTTAGGCTTTTTTCTGTTTGTTTGGCACTTTGGGCCATTACCTGGTCTTCCATCTCTAGGCCCGTGAGCCTTCGGTATGGTTCTTCCTAGGCCTCGTAACTCGAAAGTTGCTTGTTCTTTTTCAATTATAACGTTTATCAACGAACAAATAAAAGATAAAAAAAAAGCATGAAAATCTGACAAACATGTTGATCCTGCAGCAAAAATGGGAGAAAGTCTTGGTGGGGCTAGAATGCCACTCACCCAGTGGCAAGGCTTATCTGCTGCTGTCATGCTGATGTGGCATGTTGATTAAATTAAACATTTAAACTTAAAAACGGCTTTATCTGCAAAGCCATGGCCAATCACCTGTACGCAGTGACGCAGAGCTCAGAGTCAGAGCTGAATTTCAATCCAACAATAACTTCCAAATTTCGACCCAAAAAAAAAAAAAACAATTACTTACAAATCACTGTAATCATTTTAGAGCTCTCGTACGGACACCGAAACAAAGATGATCTGTAGGCGAGTCTGGCACAACCGGGCTTGGCTCTCCGGCCGCCGGTGGCTGTCTCCGAACACCTCCCCACGCTCATCGCCGGCGACGGCGCACTCCTACCACAACTCTCCATTTCGAGTTTTTTCTACAGCAGCTTCGACGTCGTTTCGCTTCGCCGATAACATATCCAATGTAAGTCTCTCTCAGTAATGATTGGTCCAAAAATCAAAATAGCTTAAATTTGCATACAATGAAGGTTCTTTATTGGGATATTTATAGGTAAATTTGTTAAATTTAATTTTTTTTGTTGCAATTATTGTAGTGTAGCATTGGGTATTGTGTGAAGAGGTGCTGGTTTTCGAGTCAGGCATTGACTGATGTTACAGCGGGTGGTAATGGTATAGTGTATGTGCCATTGGCTCAAACTGGCGAAGGCATTGCTGAATGTGAGCTCCTCAAATGGTTTGTGCAAGAGGTCAGTGTTTGGTGGCTGCTACTTTTGAATACAAGTCTATAGAAATAGAGTTTTTTAACTTTGTGGTTTTGGCAGGGGGATCAAGTTGAAGAGTTTCAACCACTTTGTGAAGTTCAAAGTGACAAAGCAACCATTGAAATAACAAGCCGTTATCAAGGGAAAGTTGCTGAAATTCTCTACGTTCCTGGTGACATTGTGAAGGTGAGAATTTTATAGAAAAAGTAGAGGACTGTATTGAAGATGTTATATGTCTTTGTGTTTATATACAAGAATGTATGTGTTAACTATTTGGTCCACATTCTAATAGCTTAAGCTTTTGGAGTTGGTGGGAAATTAACAAAATTTATCATGGTATTAGAGAAAGAGATAATCTCCGTAATTGCAACTTCCTAATAATTCCAAATGCTGAGTCTTTTAGTGATGGAGAGAGGCTTACATGTTTAAGAGAGTGTTAGAGTATTAAATAATTGTTGGATCACATCCTAACATCTTAAGTTTTTGGAATTAGTAGTAAACTTACCAAACAAGACTAGGTTACAGGGGCGCATTCAGAATTGTGAATGTGTGGCAGAGGGTGGACTGGGGCTATTTGCTCTGCCACTGGTTATGGTCCTTTCTTGCTTTCCCCTATGCCCTAGATGTGAACTTGTACTGGCAATTGTTATTTTAAAATTTGAATGACAGCATAGCAAATCTCTATTGTGGATTAGATCATTTAGCTTTCAATCCTTATGTGACACTCTTATTTATGTTTTAGAGTTTAAATGAAATCTTAGGTTGGAGAAATCCTTTTAAAGATGGCCGTCGAGGAATCTCAGGTTCCAAAGCAGATTTGCAAGCGTTTGGAAAGCACAAAGTCACTAGATTCTGAGCCGAACACACATAATATAGGTGGAGTTTTATCTACACCTCCTGTGCGAAACCTTGCAAAGCAATATGATATAGATATAAATGAAGTCAATGGGACTGGTAGAGATGGGAGAGTATTAAAAGAAGATGTCCTTAAATATGCTGCCCAGAAGGGAATCATTGAAGATCCATCTGTCTCCTCGAGTGCTGTTAAAATTTTGGGAGTAGAGAGTTACTCACATGCACCAGCTGAAGCTGGATGGAAATATGATGATGAGACAGTTACCCTGAGGTAATATAGTTTGCAAATATGGAACTGGAATGCATCCTTTCATTCATTTGTTTGATCCATGGCTAGTTACTTATACTCTGTTCCTTCAGGGGATTCCAGCGAAAAATGGTTAAATCAATGAGTATGGCTGCAAAAGTTCCACATTTTCATTATGTTGAGGAGATAAATTGTGGCGCACTTGTTGAGCTGAAAGAGTCTTTCCAAAGTAATAACTCTGAGTCAAATGTCAAGCACACTTTCCTTCCATCATTGATAAAGACACTTTCAAAAGCAATGAGCAAATACCCATTAATGAATAGTTGCTTCAATGAGGAGTCACTTGAGGTCATCCTTAAAGGTTTGTACGTTAATTTATGCTTATTCTCCATAGCAATTATCATCTATTGGATGCAGCCATGTTTCTACTTGAGCTTATCTTTTTGTTTGACATGGAGAACATGCAAATGTTGATGTTATCTTTTTGAAGTGGACATTTGGACTTAACTGTTGAAAATTGTTATAGGTTCCCACAATATCGGAATTGCCATGGCTACTCCATATGGTCTAGTTGTGCCAATCATTAAGAATGTTCAGTCTCTTTCCATTTTGGAGGTTAGTTATATATGAGTCCTCAACTGTAATTATATTATATGGCAGAATACTGGTGGATGTGCTTTAATTAATTATATGTTCCACACACGTAGATAACAAAGGAACTTTCACGGTTGCAACAACTGGCATTGGAAAACAAGCTCAGGCCTGAAGATATATCTGGGGGAACAATAACTTTAAGTAATATTGGAGCAATTGGAGGGAAGTATGGTTCACCTCTTCTCAACTTGCCTGAGGTTGCCATTATTGCAATTGGGCGAATTCAGAAGGTTCCACAATTTGCAGATGATGGAAATGTATACCCTGTGCCAGTCATGACGGTGAGCGTTAAGTTTTTCTATTGTTTTGCTATTTCAATCCAAACAAATTATCTTGTCTTGAGCACTGCCAGCCAGTGCCCTTGGCGGTCAGTTTGCTGAAGAAGCAAGAATATACTCTTGAGAAAAGAGGGGCCAAGTCCCCTCACCCTTACAAATCCCATACACATGCTTACTGCGTGCATAGGGTTGTCCAAATGATTCAGCAGAATGATCAGAATGTTGATCTGTACTGATAATGCATACCATGCATGAGGATTCTCATGTTTCCTCAGATGCTGTGATGAAAAAGTTGGTCCGACTAAATATAACATTCTTTTTCTCAGGTTAACATAGGCGCGGATCATAGGGTGTTGGATGGAGCAACTGTTGCCAGGTTTTGCAATGAGTGGAAACAGTTTATAGAGAATCCAGAGCTGCTCATGTTGCATATGAGATAGACGACTGGTCATGTTGCTTGAAAATATGCACTTCTAAACGGGCTTAAATTTGTGTTACTGAGAAGCTGGAGTTGAAACCAAGATGTATACTAGTGCCTCTGCATAGTTCACTGCAATTTACAGGCAAGAGGGCCGGCTCAAGAGAAGTCACGCGCTGTAGGGCGAAAATTCAAAAGTAGGCCCTTTTATATTGGGAACCGACAATTTTATAAATGATACACTAGTATCATACTCATGTAAACTTAATTTTTCTGTCATAATAAGTTTTATTTTAACTATCACCCAAAATGGGGTTGATGAAAAAATTTTAAAAAATTATTTCCTAAAATAACCTTCAAATATATGATTAAAAAAAGAAAAGAATTGCTTGAAAATTATGAGTATTTAGGCTTCATTTTCAAAAAAATAAAATACGCAGAACAGGTTTGGTAGCCCTTTTTTTTTTTTTTTTTTTCTGTTTTTTTGTTTGCTTAAAAATAGGAAAGAAAAAACAAGGGGAGAAAAAAAGCGGAAAGAAAAAAAAAAAAACTCCCGGACAAAAAGTTGAGGAATTGCCGCGCCACTAAATAAACCGTTTTCAACCGTCACCAACCGCTCAAAGAAATCCAACGGACAAAATGCGCTGGAATAACTTCCCGCGATCGTTCCCTTAAAAAACACAAGCTTGTTGTTCCTCTGCAGAACCCAAACCTCTTGGTTTTCCCTTCAAAATGAACTTACACATACTCATTTCAGTACTATTGGCTCTTAATTTTGGCACCAAGCTTTCAAATTCAGGTACTCACAGACTTCTCCTTTCGTTCTTTTAAGCACAACAATACAAGGTGCCTTTAGCATTCTTTATTTGAATTTGTTTCAGACGGAGCAGCGATGCCCGAGTTCGCTTTCAGTTGGATGGATGATAAAGACACATTCCGAGCCGGGGAGGTTGCCACCATAAGGATTAGAGCACTGAATAACTTTGACAAGCTTGACAGGAATGCGTTCAAACCCACTCTTACAGTGAATGGAAAGATTGGGAATAGCTCTTTTGCATCTGGGGTTCTTTCGGATTTTGAAGGAGACCCCACTAGTTGGAAACTTTTCTTTACCACGATTTCTGCAGGGTTATTTAACGTTATGATCAACGAGGACCACTACAAAGTGTTTGATTCTTCCCTGCATTTCCAAGTTCATCCAGGTTTTTAGTTTGTTTAACTTCACTATCAAGTGTTCTGTGATATCAGCAACATATGTGTTTAATTCAATTCCTTGTACCTATTTTTGATCGAAGGGCAAATATACCCATCTGTCTGTGTTGCTTCATGGATGGGTTTGGTTAATGAATTTGAAGCTGGGAATAAAGCTAGAGTACTGATACTTCCAAAGGATGCATTTGGGAATAATGTCAATGAAACCAGTGAAGATCCAAGGTTGCATAATTTTACAGTGTCTGCATTCTATGAAAATGGTTCCATAGCAAGCGTGCCAGATATCACCCATTTGGGTTGGACTGAATTTGGTTATATCATCATGGAGTTTATTGTGGTGAAAGCTGGAGACCTCTTGTTGTTTGTGGAAGGTGGTAACCAGACCTTGAATGGCTCTCCACTACCATTTAAGGTGAACCCAGGTGGTGTATCATGGCAATAATTATAAGTTTATATTGTATGTTGAGACACTGTATATATAAAGATGTAGATTTTCTCTAATTTGTGATTCAAGCAGTTCTATTTAGGTTTATAATGGCAAATTGGCAATGATGAAGCCCATTCGAGTGCAGTATAGATTGATCGATTATGTGTTATTTCACAGATGCTTTCTTCTTGGCTTACCAATTGTTGGAAATGTAATTTCCATAAGGCTTAAGATCATGGGAAATATACATGCTTAGCTGTTACTTGTTACCCATTTGTTGAGTCTGCTTTACTTGCTATGAAGGCTATTTTCCTATGTAGATTTATTGTAATTAGTTTATTAATATCATTACTATTTTTTGTTTGTGATGAAATGTTCACTGGCCTATCGCAGGGCCTCTAGAAGTTTCCAATTGTGTGGTCAAGTGGAGTTATGAACCAAATGCATGGCAATTATATTCGAAGATGGAAATCTTTATACACCAGCAAGATCAATATGGGAACCTTGTTCCAGGACTGTATGCATTTGACGCTGAAGTTGTTGAGAAAGAGACAAATTTGTCTATTCCTGTTGCAGATTTGCACTTCGAAGAAGTGGTGGCTGGAATTCAGTTGTTTTTCTTCAGCAATCTGGAACCAGGGAACTTCTTGCTCACAATATCTGATATGAATCATAATAAAAGTATCTCTAATATGCCATATGCTTATACTGTCTTTGTTGGTGCGTGTCATTCAGGTGTTAAATTTTGTTATTAACCTATTGGTGTTACTGCTTACACTTCCATACACATGACTCTCATGTTTACATTTGAATAGGTTATTGCAATGGGACAAACAGTGTGGTTAATGGATCTGGTTTAAATAGTTCTACTGCTGGAGAAATAGCAGAGTTCTCAGTTTATTTGAGTGATGCTTATCGATATCCTTCTCCCATTGAAATAGAAAGGCTTGAAGTACAAATTGTAAGGGATATTGACTCCTATCATGTGCAGTCAAGCATATATCCTATGCAGATCATCAATGGTATATGCAAGTTAGCAACTAATGAGTTGTTTCCTTTGATAAAGATTTTTGTTATAATTTTACCAAAGTTTGTATCTCTAAGTTAGGGAGTGGATCTGCTCGGGGAATAAGATATGGTGCAACTAGCCAGATAGAAATTGCTCCTTCACCATCTACAATTTCAGTCAATTCTGTAAGAAGTGTGTGTAGTTAGATACACACACACACACACACACACATATTATTTCCTTAAGCACTTAGATATCTAATTTTAATGATACACTGTTTCTGAATTCAGTCTGTTGGGAGCTTCAGCACTCTGGCAACTGCTTTCAATGTGGCTTATACACCTGACAAGAGTGGAATTTATAAAATTTATGTATTTTGTGGAAATATTCTACTGAATGGTGGTCACTCAATTACAATGGAAGTAAGAGCAGGTATAACTTCATTTAACATTTTCTGTTTAGGTTTTTACTCTCTCTCTCTCCCTCTCTAATAATTTTCATGACAGTCATGTTAAGGAATTGCCTATGAAAAAATGAAAATGAACAAACCTAACAAATGTGCATAACTTGAGCTGGAATTACACCACATGAATATACTTTAGATTTAGATTGACTTATTTAACTTAGCTTACCAATATATAGTAGGTGGCTTTTTTTAACTCTTTAGTTTCAGTTGAACTAAATTATATTTGACCTTGAGGAGTTTGTTACAAGTGTTATTCATCATTGATAATATCAGTTGTAAATGGTGATTGCATGAACTATTGCACTATTTCAGCCTGTTTATTTCATTTGTGATGAATGGATTCCTATGCTGCAGGAGAGGTTAATACATCACTTTCAAAAGTTTTCAAATTTTCTCCCAAGGTGCCAAAGATGATTAATAATGAAGTAATAGTGCAGCTCATGGATTCATTTTTTAACCCTGTCTTGTCACAACAATCTAGGCTGAAACTAGAGATTGCTTCAGTCAACAGTTCTGGCTTTTCAAATTCCATGTTTGTGGATAATAATGATGGGTCATACACTGTTCATTATCTGGCTGAGGATGTTGGAACTTATGAGATGTGTGCTTCATTTGATGGAAAACGTGTTTCTGCATGCCCCTTTGGGGTCAATGTCTACAGTGGTAAGTTAGAATGACAAGTTATATAAGAGTAGCTCTTTGTTGCTGTAAACAATCTTATCTATAATTGATGTTTTTCACCCATTTTCAAATTATTGGTACTATGAATATTGATTTCATCTCTATCTTTATGGTGCAGTTATAACTTCCATGGACTGATTGATGCTCTTTTCATTTTTCAGGTGAATATTTTCCTAGAGCCTATATTGATACAATATCTGTCTGGGAGGATGAGTCAATTGCTTTTGATGTATTAGCAAATGACTACTTTGCGGGCAATAATGCAACTGTTGTTGAATTCTCAAAGGTATAATATGCAGTGAAAGCATATTTTATGACATTATTATTATGATCATGGGACCCTAATTGGATGAACAACTTGATTGACCTACCCTCGGAGGTCTTCGTTGTTCACTAAAGAATACATACATATGCATGACAATGCTATTTCATCACTTTTTCTTCTTTACAAGGATGGCGCTGCTTCTGATTAGTGATCACCATCAGGCATTTGCACACAAACACCACCTATCCTATAGAAGAATTTTCCTGGAAATTTGACTGGTTTTATATTTGTCAGCCAGGTCATGGTTCCCTTCTTGAATATGGAAGGCTCCTCCGGTATACACCTTATAAAGACTATTATGGAAATGATTCTTTTGTGTACACAATGTCTGATATAAACGGCAATCTTGCTACTGCTGCGGTAAACATATCTGTTCTCACCATCCCACCCCAGTTTGTTTCTTTCCCAAGTGAATTACAAGCAACTGAAGATGAGATTAGTCCCAGATTTGGGTAAGGTACTATTAATCTATATCACTTTCTTAGAAATTACTATATGATTCTAATTTCAGCTATTTGCAGTGGCTTCTCTGGGTTTGAGATAAGATATTCAGACATGATGGAGAACATATCTGTTAACCTCAGTGCACAATCTGGGACAGTATTTCTGTCTCCTATGCTAATGCAATTCTGGGAGCCAGTGTGGAGTGGACTTTTTGTGTACACAGAGGAGGATGGAGAAGGGAAGGGTTTGATTTTAGAAGGCAGTGTGGAAGTAATCAATTTTGCCCTTCAGTCAATTCAGTACTATGGGTACTATTTCACTGATCAACTATTGTTTCTTAACATAGGCCCCCTTTATTCTTAGTTCTGAGTAACAAAATTCATACCTCAAATCATGTTTCAAAATTAGTAACTTCCTTCTTTTTTTCTTTTCCTTTTCAATTCTCCTTAAGTCAGAAATGAGAACTTTTGTGGCTATGATACAATTCGACTCTCTACAAGGAACAGGAATGGAGTAAATGTATTGGACATTCCAGTTTTTGTTGAACCTATTAACGATCCTCCATTTATTCATGTCCCTGAATTCATTATTTTGAAAAGTAATGAAGATGAGTCGCTGATATATGACAGAGAAACAGACAAGTTTGAGTTCTGTGTTGGAGATCCTGATCTTCTTGCGTTCCCTGGTATGGTTAGTCAAGACCGTGTGTTTTATATATTGAATGAGGCCTTTTTCTGGAGATCAAATACTGGGCTAACAGACATGTCTTAAACTCTGAGTTTAAGAGGATTGATGTTTTGTTGTTGGATTATCTTTCAGGTAATGAGTCCCTTTTCTCAGTCACCTTTTCTGCTGAAGTGGATGAGGGACTTTTGGCAACCAGCCTACCAGCTGAGCTCATCACTACAACCGAACTGAAGATCAAGAATAGCTACCAGTGGCTACCTCTACAGACATATGTTACCATCGCAAAACATTTCAAGGTCAAAGCCAAGGGAGTTAGATTTCATGGAACAGTTAATGACTGCAACACTGTTATGCAACAGCTCTTTTATCATGTGAGTAAGCTTCTTCGCTTTGAACTTTATTGCTGCCTTGTTAACCGGTTCACTACACTACAAGGCAAGTCTTGGGCCTGGTGAGGTTAGCACAACACCCCTTGGAGTTTAAACCTGGAATCATGTGTTGAATTCATCATGTTTTTGGTACAGGGTGGAGAACATGATGCCATCTTGACAGTGACATTGAATGACATGGGAAACTACGGGCGTTATTTCAATTGTGCAGAAAAGATATCAGTGCCTTTACATGCTGAGGCTTCTGTTAATCTAATAAGAAGAACCCCAATGAGTTCATTTGTGGTTCATGGTAAGTGACAGTCAATGACTATTGATTTCTGAGTGATGTCTCATTGAGATAGTACCCTTAAATCTTGTCATTTTTTTCTTCTATAGAAAACATTTAGAGCTCTGTAACAAAATTTATATTGGGACCTAATCAAATAGCCCATCTGTTTATTGTGTTTGGAATACAGGCTTAGGATCAGCTAGTGTCATTGAATCCATTATAGTGTTTTCTCTGGGAGCAGCACTACTATTCTTCACATGCAAATGTGCAGCTCTCCTTGTAAACGAAAGAAGAAACAGTGCAACCAGGACTCTTGACCCAACAATTGCACATAGTTTGCGCGGAGAAACTGTAAGTATGGTATATATCATGCAAATATATAGCACATAGTTTCTTGTACAACACTTGACTAAGAAGCTGACCTCTTGATATGCATGGTGTGCAGTCAAGGAAGAGTTTATCAGAGAATGCAACTTACTTTACTGGGTGTTGTTCAAGTCCCTTTCTAGGCAGCCAGCGTCTAAACTTTCGACAACGGTAATGAATTGTGAGGCTCAGGTCAATAGGCAATAGGCAATATGGCAAAGGAGTGTGAAGGATATTTCTGACATGTAATTTGTTTGGGTTCAGGTCCTGCCGTCAGTCTGGAAATGGGGAATCTAGCAAGGCAGCAGCATATCAGCAGAGTCCTGGGCCTACTGTTGTACCCTTTGGTATTCAGAAGGAACCAAGTCAAACTGTTTGAGCTATTCACCTTGTTGCTACTCAAATTCTATATGTTTGTGTTGTTTTTACTTGATTTTTAATTCAAGCGTTTTTTAGAATTAAGGATTATTTTTATATTTTCGAGTTTTATTATTAAACTTTAAAAATATAAAAACAAAATAAGTAAATAATGAACCAATTTTCACTGGAAGTACTCAATGTACAACACTAGAACCTGGCAATTGTAGGAACTAGGAAGGAAAAAGTAATACTCCTTTCCTTTTTTGTTTCATTGTTTATTTACTCTTTGTTTGGCACGATTCTTAATTTTTATGAAATCGTGACTTACATATAAAAAGAAAAATATTTGACTATAAAAAAAATTTAACATGTTAATAGGTGGCAATTTATTGTGTCAATTAGTATTTATGTTAAATATTAGACAACTCTAACTTGACTCGTTTGATTAATCATGCCAAATAGCTAAACACTGACCCAACCATTTAATTTAAAAATTCTCTCTATTTTGTACCATAATGAAACGAAGTTTTGATTTAAGTTTATATTCTAGGACTAAAACACGTCTAATTAAAAAAGGAAAAATTATAATTGCATTATAAAATAGAATTATAATTCATATTCCATAGGCTTTTGGGAGTATTGTACTGTACACAAAACAAATGCAAAAAATAATGATTAGCTGATCGAGCCCGAGTGACAGAGGAGTTGGGGAGCTGGCTTTTGATTTACAAAGTGAAGTAGACGACAACTCGAGAGATTCAGTTTGACATCGTCACCATCGGAGCAGTCGAGACTGATCGAAAGGAAGTGCAATTCGGAGAATATGGCGACGGCGGCGTACCAGAAGCTTCTGCAAGTAGGCACTAAGATCGTCGCGGTCGGCAGAAACTACGCTGCTCACGCCAAAGAGCTCGGCAACGCCGTCCCCAAGGAGCCTGTGCTCTTCCTCAAACCGACGTCGTCTTACTTGGAAAACGGAGGCACAATCGAAATCCCTCACCCTCTGGACTCGCTGGACCATGAGGTGGAGCTCGCCGTCGTCATCTCTCAGAAAGCTCGCGATGTTCCCCAGTCCACCGCCATGGATTATGTTGCCGGTATATTTTTACTTTTATTTCTATTATCTATTAATCAATTTATTAATTCTACAATTACTTCTTTTTTATAAAAAGAAATTATATGATTTTGTTTGAGTTAAATCTAATTGGTCACAATCGGATCGTTTAAGGTTATGCCCTTGCTCTTGATATGACTGCTAGAGAAATTCAAGCTTCTGCTAAGGTAATTATAATATACTTATTATTTGCTATTATAATTAGGCAGAATGTGTTCACAGCATTCATTATGATGTAAAGAACATAGCAGCAACATGTTTGATATTGTGACTCTAATTAGTCTCTAATTAGAATGCTATATTATTGGATCAATAACTTTACTATACCAATAACTGTGAAAAATCCAGCAGGTTAACTACCTTGGTATGTTTCTATGAAGAACAAGAATGGAATAGATTCAAATTCTAAGCTTGCACTCTTGAATAGGATATCTATGGTTTTAACATGTTTTTATTTTATTTTGTTTCCTGTCCAAATTGATTTCAAAGGTTAGTATATTCGGCCTTAGTGGACATGTTTGTAAACTATTGTTATCATTGTTAATATAAGTTATTTCCTTTGGCAGTCTGCTGGTCTTCCATGGACCATAGCAAAAGGGCAGGACACCTTCACACCAATCAGTTCTGTGGTAAGAATTGCATCTCATATCTTTGATGCTGTTCTATTGTATGCTTCAAGTGCAATTGGTTTGTGCCCTTTGGGGTGCGAAAAAAGATGACAACAACGTGGTGTGGGACTGGGGTGACGAGGGTGCTGAGAGTGGAGGGGATGACAATTTTCCCCATCAAACTGGGGCTCTACAGGTTCGACCCCTAATGGGGTTAATTGGATAACAGTGTTGTATAGGACTGGTGTAACCGGTGATGAGGGTGGAGTGAGGGGATGACAAGTTTCCTTGTTAAACTTGGGCATTGCGGTGCTCCACTGTTAATGAGGCAGGGACAAAATAACACTATCCCTCCCACCATGCTCTTGCCCTATATATTACACACACACACATATATATATATTTTTTTTTTCATAGTTAGCTTCTAATTTTGATTTTTAAATTTTGTTTAAATTTTAAATTTTATATTGTGGATTAATGTATTTTATGCATGCTATATTATCTATATTTGGTGTCATTTATCATTTCTAAAAAGGAATACACATTAAAAAGAAAAAAGATACAGGGTCCGGCATAATACCCAATAGGGTTCCTGTTCAGAGGCGGGGCGAGTATAGAAATGGCAAACCAGACTCTTGCATGGCCCCGTTGGCATTCCTTTGCTGCCCATATTAGTTTACCTTGGATATTCATGTACTTTTCGGTAGTTGGGGAAGAACATGGGGAAGTTTTCCAAGTAAGTTAAGTGATCTATTTTATAAGAGATTCCCCATAGAGGTACCTGTGTAGGTTAGTTGTAATTTTACTATAATAAAGTGCACCTTTTTTAAGTTTGGGAGAGCTTTGGGTGAATAATTCAATCTCTATGAGCATCCATTTTATTTTTCCTATATTTTTAAACATACTCAATCATTTGACTCTCCAAACTTCATGCAGCTGCCCAAGGAAAAGGTGCCAGACCCTGACAATTTAGAATTGTGGTTGAAGGTTCTCATTTCTTCTTTTTCTTTCACTAGCTTTATTAGTGACGTAGTTTTGGTCATTCCTAATTGTTGTGTTCAAATTGATTTGCTTCACCATATACAGGTAGATGGAGAATTGAGGCAGAAAGGTTCAACCAAGGATACGATATTTAAAATTCCGTTTCTCATCAGCCACATAAGTTCCATTATGACACTTTTTGAAGGAGATGTAATACTAACAGGTACTTATCTATGCTTTTTCTCCCCTCTGTCTAGGATACGATATTTAAAATTCCGTTTCTCATCAGCCACATGAATACTTTTAAGGTACAGCTAACTGTGCTTTGGTACTGTTTGTGCAGGCACTCCCAAAGGTGTTGGCCCAGTTAAAGCAGGTCAAAAGATAACTGCTGGCATAACAAACCTCCTGGACATTGAATTCAGTGTTGAAAAACGAAAGAGGCAAGGAAGTTCTTGAACTAATTAAATGTGCTACCTGATGTTAATGCATTTGACAGTTCAGTAGGAAAAGAAAAATAATATTAGCTCAAACCAGAGAAGTGGACTCAGCATGGGCGCAGATGTGAAGCTAATGCAGTCTTTGTTGACAAAGTGTTAGTTCAAGGATCTTACGAGTCAGTAATTTAACATGTCTATTTGTTCGTTCTTCATTTTGGGTGTGAGGGTAAGGAGTAATAATAAGGAAATTGTTGTAGAAATGACTTTGGTATGACAAAAAAGTTTCCACAATTCTGAATTTGATCACATATTCACATACAAGATTGTCAAGGTGCAATATCAAAATGAAATATTCATTTTATTTATATTTTCTTGTGCTGGCGAACGTACACGTGACTAGTTTTTCTAGGAGGTCATATGTTACCAAAATCTATTCTTCATCAGAAAATATAGAGTGTTGCTATTTGTACACCATTTTTTTTCTTTTTGCACACCTTTTTTTCGCTTTTTCTTACTTCACATTTTCACACTCCTCCCACAATTAAATTTTCTCATACACACACCCCTCTTAATTACCATAATATCGCTATTTTATTTTAAAAAA